>CAUZXS010005889.1:80000-96473 GCA_963585895.1 Sepioteuthis lessoniana
TAAAATGTATACTCTAAAAAATAATTGCATCATTTTTACTTGGATACGTAGCCACATTTGCATACAGGGAAATGAAAGGGCAGACAAAGCTGAAAAAAAAAAAGCACTCCTGACACATATATCCAATACGAAAATTCCATACACCGACCTAAAACCACTTATTAACAAATTTATAATTAAGAAATGGCAAAAATCTTGGGATGATCAAACACAGAACAAACTCCACCATATTCAAGATACCATAGGTAAATGGCCAGCAGGTTATAGAAGAAATAGAAAAAAAGTGATAATCTCCAGACTTCGTATTGGTCACACCCACATTGCCCATTCACACCTTCTAAAAAGGGAAGACCCCCTAATATGTTCAACATGCAAAGTACCCCCCACAGTCAAACACATTCTCATAAACTGTGACAGGTTCAGACAAATTCACCCAAAACATTACCAAACAAATAATTTAAAGAACCTCTTTAAAAACTCCAAACCAGAGGAAATCTTAAGCTTTCTAAAAGAAATCAATCTCTTCATCAAAATCTAGTCAAATATAATAAAACATAACTAAAACTCATACCTTAAAACCTAAAACATGCATAAAAGACAAAAGCAATTTAACCCTTCTGGCATTAAATGACCCACAGAGGTTGATATGCCGTTAAACAAAACTCAAACTCAAACACAAATGCATATTTTATTATTATTTACTTGTTTCCAAAAACATAAAATGAATTAAAATAATCAATTTCTCAGTGTGCACTCAATATGTGTGTGTGTGTGTGTGTGTGTGTGTGTGTGTGTGTGTGTGTGTGTGTGTGTGTGTAACATTTTTTCCTTAGAGCACACAGATACAACATTCTAATCTTAATGTTTATTCAC
This sequence comes from Sepioteuthis lessoniana, assembly GCA_963585895.1. NCBI lineage: Eukaryota > Metazoa > Mollusca > Cephalopoda > Myopsida > Loliginidae > Sepioteuthis > Sepioteuthis lessoniana. The sequence continues at coordinate 80,874 of CAUZXS010005889.1, forward strand.
CTCTACATGAAGGCAAATTTGATCTATGATTGATTTAATGTTGCTTCCTCAGAGATATGTGTGGGCCAGGTGAAAATCAACTCATTCCACACAATCTGTACCATGAAAACATAGGAATACTTCAACCTTCTCCTTATAGAACAATGGGGATGTGTTGCCTCAAGGTTAGAAACTCCAGGTTCAGGTTCACCTCAATTTTTGCTCCCCCCGGCTCAAAGTCAAAGAACATAGTTGAAGAGGAAGAGAAATACTCTTAGATTCCTATCTGAAGGACAGCAACTATTCTCTGATCCTCATATTTATCATATTTACCCAACCCCTCCGCTCGGGAAGGATATGACACAAGGTCAATTTTTAAGCAGAGTTTAACAGGTTTGAATTCAGAGTTTTCCTTCTCCTAGACTAGTTGCCTCACCAAGGCTGAAGAACCCAGTCTGCTCTACTATTTTCCCATAGCTGGAGGGAGAATAATTGGATTCATACCTTTCCCAAGGGTATTAGTGCTATGTGAAATGCAATCAGTCTGGTCCAGGATTTGAACTGGTGTTGCCGTGTCCATTTCCTATGACAATAACCATTACACCATGGGCACCTCCTTGTATTTATTAACCTCCTTTGGATTCAACACAATTTCAGTGAGAGATTAAACTTTCACAAATGATGATGTGATTTATTATAAAAAAAATAGTAAGAAGGAATGGGTTGGGCCTGTTGTAGTAACTGAAAATGATGGAAAATAAGTCCATAACAGGGGATAAGATGACGGGTATATACGTCTAAGTTTAAACCTTTTGCTTAGTGAGTATCTGATATTCAAGAATTATGAGGGAATGAGGATAATCAGTGATGGGTAGAGCAAATTTCAGAAGTAAGAAAGTCAATGACACAAAATCAAAATGAAAACATAAAAAATCCTAAATTCAATGAAATTACTGCTTACCAGAAAGTAGGGAGTTGAGGACGACAATCCACTGGATGAAACAAATATTACGTAAATGTAATGAATAAAAAAGATAAAGAAATGATGGGAGTACATTTTAAAAAACTGGAATATGAAATAGTGAAAGATGATTCTAGTAAATATAATTAAAACGAAATGTGAAGTAAAAAATAAGAAAGTGCACATTGTGATTGAACAGAAAACACATAAGGAAAAGGAAAAAGATTATGATTCATAAAATATCTTGGTTTATTGGGTCCATGATTTAATATCAAACATCAAATCATCATTAGAAGTCGTTTCAGTCTTCCATGTTGGTGGGATTAGAAATTTGTTTTCCTTTCTTTCATCAGTAATTTATTTTTTAACTACAATCAACTACCAATGTTGAGTAGATTTTAGTTTATACAGACAAGAATTCTTTGTCCAAGATAGCTTCCAACCCAATCTGTTAAGATCATCTTTTATACTGAAGTATCAATTTCAAGATGAATCATCACCAAGAAAATGTGCTGCTTTGTTTAATTATATCCAGGTGTTCATCATGATTTTTATGATTCAGATAGTGTATTGAAATTGTAATGAACAGTAAAATAATTTAGCAGAACATCATTATAACCCCACCAATTGGAGGAGGAGGAGGAGGAGGAGGAGGAGGAGGAGGAGGAGGAGGATGCAGTCCAAATTGATGAATTAGAAGAAGGAAATGAAAAATTGTCCAAGAAAATAAATAAACTGACAGTTGAATGGCTTAAAGGAATATATTTGGATACTGGTAAGTATATTTAAGGCAAAATATTGAATAAAGTTGATAAAGCCACTGGGAAACAAACTTTCTTATAGAATTGAATCTGATTCTAATGCCTGAAGTGCTTGGATTCATTTCAATAAGATTATTGTGTAGAAAATGGTACCAAAAAAAGGAGAAAGTACCAATATTATTTTGCTCATGACGGCTTGGAAGGAAAATAATTTAAACTAATGATAAAGTTAAAATGATAAAAATTTAAAATAAATTGGAGGTACCTGTGGTGTAATGGTTATCGTTGTAGGAAATTAACACAGCGATATGAGTTCAAATCCTGGACGAGGCTGATTGCATTTAATTGGACTTTAAGTTAAAACTTAGTAAATTTAAGACTGGAGTGCTTTTAATTTTTTTTCTTGTAGCTTTCTTAAATGTCCTTCTTTTTGTAGGAGTACAAGGTCACATCTTTTTGTAAGAGTATGAGGTCACAGATGTGACAAGAAAACAGATCATAATCAACCCTTGGGTATGCTATAGCCACAATATACTACCCATGAAAAATGACAAATCTAAATTTAATTTTACATAAGATCCAGAGAACAAGTCTCGGTGTCATAATCGGCAGGGGCTCTCTTGATAGCTAACATAAGGAACATAGTCAGCATTTTGCAAATATTGGCTATTTTAATTTCAAGTACACAAACAATGACCAAAGGAACTACTGAGAGACACCAAAAAAAATGGACAAGAAAAGACAACAAAAATGTACTTCACAGAGCATTCTTACACAAAGAGGGTATAGAAAAAGAATGCTAGAAATTTGTGCATAATCCATTAGATTTAATACAAGCCAAAGATTTGTGGACCAAAATAAAAGGATATGGATATTAAAGAAAAGTTGTTTTTCTGACCTTGAGATACTAGAAATATAGAGAAAAGTAAAGAGTGAAGAATGTGAACAAGATCCCTTTATCAAATTAAACCCAAAATACTGAAAACCAAAACATCACAGAACTCAGTAACATGAAACAAATGTTAACGCAAGAAAACAAAATAAACTTCATGTTAATAAAACAAATCATAAGCGAAAAGAAGACTACATTATCATCCCTTTGGAAACCAAGACCGGAAAAAGTCAAAGCAGAAACTAAAAAGGTGAATTAATTATTAATAAATATCTCAAAAGGCAACATCACAGAAATAAATGAGCTAATTTATACAGGTGGCAAACTAATTTGTGATAAAATCAATGTTCCCCTAAGGAACACAAACAGAAATTCAAAATCTGATTTGTTAAACTAGGCTAGGAGGAAAGGTAAAGAAACTATAATAAGTGAAAGTGGTAAGGAAGGAAAAACACATGATATTTTGTTGGGGTGATCAAAATAAAACAGAAGACAAGTCTGACAATACAACTTGAAAAGATAAATCAAAAGATGTTTTATCACTTAAAATATTCAGACTATTGTCTTCATAACATTTCCACTCATATGTCCTTCAGGTGTTTCATGTCAAACTCATGAGCCTAAATAGAACCTCAAACTTAATTTATTCCACAGGGGTAGATCATCTAAACTGTGTCAGGTGTCCATCCAATGCTGATATATATGTGACTTGGCTGGCCAACACTCAAGCATACATTTGTAGAAGTTCATTGGATAACATCATAGATGAGTCCATCCTTTCTTCTCCAGCAGTGCTCTGCATGTCTTATTCGTGTCACTTAGATGGTTTGGGAGATGGGAGCAGATACAGCTGCTCTTTTGTGGGGTGTTGCTTCCAGGATTTGTTAAAAACAGCATATAACATTCTTGTGTAGTTCCCATCAAACCTTTTCTCTAAAACATTTTATTAACATCTAGGAGGTGCATTCATACAGTAGAATTGACACAACCACAGCTTACAAGAAATACTGTTTTATTCTATCAGAGATTAGATTTCCATATGATCGGTAACCTATCAATAGCAGTCCACACCTTTATATATATATATGTATATATATATATATATATATATATATGGAAGGCATCCATATATATATAATGTATAGACGTTACTCATAGCGTTATGGTTAACAAGCTCATCTTGCATATTAATTCGTTAGTTTGATAAATTTTATACTCACAGGCAACACATTACTAAGTAAATATCAAATTTTTGTGTTTTCAAGGGAAATAACTCTAGAAAAATTCATTGACATTATCTCCCTGGATATAAGTTTTTCGGGGTTTTTTTTATGGTAATTTTATTTTACAACAGACCCATTGGTTCCTCATTGTAATTGTCACCCATAATAATGTTGATGCTTTTATTTTAGAAAAAGTGAAGGATCTTAATTGACCTTTCATAGTTATTTCTATCTTATCATTATTAGAATGTTATAAGATTATGCTGAACGGCCTTAGGTGGTGAAGGACTCATTTGGAAACATATTCCAATGAGTTGTATGAATTTGATGAGCCAAGAGTAAATTACACTCTCTAAGGCACAAGAGATCCAGGTGAGAGCATTTGGCCCAATTAGGAATAATTGGCTCAATTGACTAAAGTCTGACCCTGAGACTATGTCCTTAATATAAAAAGGGTTATTTCTAAGCGTTTTGATACTTTTTGTTTTTTTTATCTGATGTTAAACATGCATAAATAAATCAAATTGATTGCACAAAATAAAGATAGTGCTTTTTGGACAACTTGAAATTTTTTCTAAACAGAAATCAAACCTCTGAAATCTGAAATTGAAATAATTTATATTTGTTGCAATTTATAAACTTAGTGAATCCAAAAATGATTCCTTCAGTTATTCTCATCTTTATTTTTTCTAACAAAACATTTTTACCAATGTGTTCTTCAACTTCAGGATGAAATTTAGTGGTAAAAACAATGACAATAAGAATACCAGTCAGAATTATTCAAAGAATAGAGACAATGCCTTTTCTCAGAGTTCAAGAATCATTTGTATCATAAGATTTAAAAGAGTTTTTGGTTAGTGTAGCAGGAACTTTTGTTGTATGAAAAATAAGAAACAAAATAAAAAATAGAATAAAATACAATATACAATATTTAAAGATATATAGGATAGTCATTTTTTTCCAACGAATCAGCAACACAAACACAACTTTCAAGCAAGTCAATTTATGAGCCAATTTGAGCTGGGATATGTGTATGTAAGATGCACAAATTTCCCTCAGCCGTCAGCTTCCTGAGAAGTGACATAGAATAATAATGATAAGAAGAAGCAGCAGAAGTAGAAGCCTCAGAGACCTCAGTGATGACTAAGCAACAGCAGCCACAATTTCGAAGGAATCCTGTATGGTCACTAAGAAAGAGCAGCAGAAACCGCAATAAAAAATATGACAACTGAATGATATGATAGTTAATCCCTGTACATCAATTGATAATAAAGCTTTTCCTTGATTTATCTCTCGTTAGTCTCATCTTGTGTTATTTTTCACTCTTGACTTGGCCAGGCACTTATACCTTAATTACCCTAACACTTCAGACATACAAACTGAATGGTAAATACCTCAAGGACTTTCTTCTGAGAAATATAAAATAAACAAGTACGTAAAAAAGCAGTGTGGTAGCTTCTTTATTTTGTGAATTGTTTTCATTTTATCAAACCATGTGGATAACAACAAAGTCTATGTAGGCAGGCTGAAATAACTTTCAGAAAAATATTTTTCATAGTTTTTAAGTTTATTTTGTCTTTTTACATATCAGCAATTATTTACTAAGCATTTTCTTTTATTAATCCTGAGTAAGTATAGAGGTAAGACACTTACACCCCACACATGAATGGGGTGTCCTGGGTTTGACACAAAACAGAGGCTTCAATTTTGAAGCTCTGGGGAGTCAAAAAAAAACAACTTTTTTTTTTATCCTGATGATAAATGTTAATATTGCCTTTCTATATAATTTTTCATACAGAAATAATGAACTTGTCTTTAATTGGAATCATTTTGAGATGAGGCTTCTTAATTTGAGAATTAATTTTTTATTTATTTTATTTTATTTATTCATTTATTTATAAAAGTCTGCAATAAATAAAAAATTAATTCTCAGAAATAATGGACATTTTTGAGACAAGCATCTATACATTTTCTTCTATGTTTATAGTTTATAGTTCAGATACAGAAAGTTTCATAACTTTCATGCCTAAATCAAATTAATTTGGTGAGTCAAAAGTTTTGTAATATTTTGGTTGTACATGCAAGTTTGCAGTACGTATATTATGTGACTGAAACAGTTTAAGTCATAGTAGTTACCCACTGTGATTAGTAGTATTGTGACAGTTGATATGCTGATAAGTTGTGCTTTTTTTTATTCCATGTGTGATTTGAAAGCCGCATAAATGAACATGCAACACAGTTAATTTTGGAACTTATACTTTACAAGTTCAAACTGGGTCAAAACACGAGAGGAGAAACCAAAAACATTTGTTGTACAAAAGTTGAAGGTGCAGTTGATAATAATACAGTAACCAAATGGTTCAAGAAATTTTGCTCACGTTGTAAGAACCTCAACAATTAATCAATAACAGGTACACCTAAAACCTCAGATTCCAAGAATATGCTCCACATCATAGAGGCATATCTGGAGAGTAACTCTTGGAGAGTATCAGATAAGCTCAACATCTTACAGTCCCATGTAATTTGTTGCCTTTACAACCTTAGAAAAAGCATCAAGAGCTGCTGAATTGTGTCTCACATTACCAAAATATTGCAAAAGTTTTAACTCACCTTAGTCAAATTGCAAAATAACAAAAATTTAGGACCATAGCACAAATTTGGCAAAGTGGACCTCATTTATTATCCTCTCCATAGTTTTATAACAAAAAGGCATGAAACAGACTCTTTTTAACCTACTCTTAAGCTAACCATAATTCTGTTTCTCTTACATTACTCACATTATTTACAAATTATTCTTACCAAATTCTTTCTATTGAATAATAACTAAGATTGAAACATTACAAATAATTGAGTTTCTATTTGTTCTTTTCTTATATTGTAGACCAGGGGTACCCAACCTTTTCAGCCAAAAGATGATAAAACTTAACTCAGGAGGGCTCAGGGCCACAATATTAAAAGGATAGAAAAAAAAAACGAAATTCATAAGGTAACAATCATGATTTATGAATGAAATATCTGATGTTGTTTGCAATCACAAAAAATGGAATATCAGGGTTAAATGAAAACATAAACAGGAGTTCATTAAACAAGCGATGATCTGAGAGTTGCAAATGCAGTTTACTCTTGGCATTCTTCATTTTGGAGAATAATTGTTCACAATGGTATCCAGTGCCAAACATGCTTACTACTTACTGGGTGTAGGGGAAATAATGTTGGGGAATCGCCCAGATGAAAGTATGTGGTCCTTAGAGAAACTAGAAATAAAGTTCGTCAATTAAAAATAGGCAATAAAGTAAAGTCCTTCTTTAGCCTGAGATAGGCTACAGAAGATAATTCACTTCATTTTAATAGAGTTACTTCATCATTTCCGGTCGTAGCCGGATGTACTGTTTTTAGGGAGGTGAGTAATCCGATCTGTTTACATTTGTGAACAGGTCACAACAAGCTTTTGGGTTTAGTGTAAATCTGTGTGTGGTAGAAGAGCTTTAATATGATTGGCTGGAGTCTTAGGGGGGTGCTATTGCCCCTGGCTTTTCCCGCCAAAATCAAACGTAATCATTTGAAAACAATAGGCCTTAGAATTAGGCTGCGTTTTTTTACTCCTCAACTCAAATGGAGCTGAATAAAAAGAATTTAAATCCACCTGAAGGATATTGTATTATATTCAGAATTCCAGAAAGGAATTCAGATTTAGCACAACCGAAAAAGAAGAGAAAAGAAAGAAAGAAAGAAACCGAAGAAAGTAGGTTTCTACAACATGAATTTATATTTTAATGGAATTGTTCCTCTAAGAAAAAGAAGTAATGACTTCAGTCTTCAACTTTACAAGTTTCAGCTGCCATTACCTACTCTGTCGAGGGAGAAGTAGAGACTTCTTTCCCTGATTTGTGAGTGTATCAGTGAAAGATTTTTTATAATTTTTTTCTACTTCTTTTTTGTATTTTTGAGTTATTTGTCATATTTGCATTGGGGTACATATGCAACTAACTGGAATGACCTTCCTTTTGTCATAATAAACTACTTTGAATTTTAAACAAGTATCTCTCTCCCTCTTACTTTATTTTATTTCATTTTTGCCTTCATATTTCTTGTAATATCATTATTGTTTCTAGTGTCCAATTTTGTTGAGTAAATAAAATTACGATCATAGACAACTTACAGCAACACAACAGAAAATGGGGAGAAAATCACTAAATCAACCAAAGAACAACATACTACAAAAACTGAAAATAACATCAAAGAAATAGATGGAAACGACCGTGTAGAAACAGACGTGATGAAAAACCACCAACCGTCAGCCAAAATTGAAAAAATTACATCAGTTCCAGAAACCCCTGACGTACTGAGACGTCTACTCGAGAGCATCACAAATCTATCTAGATATCGAGAACTCTAAATTAGTGCTTTATTGATCAGTATTCATCAAAATAAAATTAAATGAATATATATATATATATATATATATATATATATATATATATATATTATCTTATTATCTTCCTTTTTCAAGAATTGGAACTCAATTTTATAAGGCTGAGAGAATGTCATATACTTGCTTGAATATCGTATTACCTCTTTTTTTAAACATTGCATGAACTTTTCTTTTACTATGTATTATCTATCCTTGTCCGGTAACTCTTCAATAAAAGAACCGGCCCTTGTTTGTTGTACATTAAAACCTTATGTCTTAAGGTAACTTTGGCTTGTCTTTTTACTTATTTCAATCTTCACCCTACAATGGATTATCGAGGAAAAAGGGCAAAATTTTCTTTCTTTCTTCCACTTCTAAAAAAGAACCCTTGAATCTTTCCCCAACCACAATAGCAGCATCAAGCCTACCGTTTCGGCCAATCCGAAGCCCATAAGAACAGTCCTATTCCTTTTTACCACCCTCCGGGTGGATAAACAAAAAATAAATAAATAAATAAAAAATAATAATTTATAATCTACTTTTCTGTGGTTAGAATCGCAAACCGTTGTTCTTCTCTCAGTGAACAAGTCTTCAAAAATATTTTTTACTATATATATTGAAATAAAAATGTTATTCCAATTAACAGATGAGAAAACTGAAAGAATATTTGAGGTTCACAAAGATAAAAACAATTTTTTTTAATGAATTTTTCACACACATCGATATAAATTCAACAAAAAGAAATTGTAAAAAAATTAAGACTTTTTAGTTATTTATTCATTTCGAATAAACATTTTTTCCCCCCCAAACGCTTGATGTTTGTGTTTTCACAATAAAAATCTTTGACCGAAGTTTCAAGGGAGAGAAGTAAAATATAATTATTTCCCTTTGACTACTTTTCAGCCGTTTTGGTGGGTGTTACTAAGTACTAAGATTATCCTGCCACAAAGTCACTTTGAAAGAAATGATCAGACTCACAAGCAATAATAGGCATAGCCGAGCAGGTTAATTATCGTCTTATGAAAAGATTATATGTATTGATAAACAAAGGAATCCGATATGTTGTAGGACACTCCTGACTATATATCTCTTCAACACATTTACAATTTCAATATATACCGAAGAGAATGATGAAAATAATTCTATATAAACATGAAAATATGAAAAAAAAGAATATATTTGGAGGATGTATTTATTTATATATGAATTATATGCCAGTGTTTAATAGTTCGATTTTTAACTGTCTTCAGGGCAATGTTATTATGTAATGTAGTCTCATCCCAATGAAAAAAATGAGAAAATTCTTATTAATCTATTATCATTAATAGCATTCTATTTCAAAATGTATTTAATGCAATTTGTGTTTGATAATTTCTAATTTTTATTTTATTTTATCTTATTTTATTTATTCATTTATTTTTTTTTTAAAATGACTAACATCTTTGAAAAGATTTTAAAGAAAATTTTAGAACCTTTATAAGAATTAAGAGAATATTTAAGATTTTCAAAAACAACATCTAAAGAGGGAAATTGTTATTTTTGTATTTGTGAGTAACTTGTCATATTTGCATTAGGACACATATGCAACTAACTGGAGTGACCTTCCTTTTATCATAATAAACTACTTTGAATTTTAAACTAGGATCTCTCTTCCTGTTATTTCCTTTTATTTTTGCCTTCATATTTTTTTGTAATATTATTGTTACTCCTGTCAAATTTTGTTGACTTAAACATCTAAAGAGGGAAATTGTTATTTTTGTTTCAAAATATCTTTTTAAAAAAAGACCAAATTTCAATCAACTATTGAAATTAAAAGCCATATTGCTGGTTTTCATCTAGTAGAAATATATTATTAGGATATTCTGAAACATCTAAAATCTGATGATATTGAGATTCCATTGTCAACAATTTAGAGAAATAGCTGTGCATTTCAAGAGAGAAGTTGTCATTTACTAAGCACAGGGTAGTTTAGTTTAGCAGAAGGACAGAAAGATTAGCACTCAGTGAGAGTCAAATTCATAAAAATGGTCTACTAGTTTGTTAACCATTGCATGATTCAAAGTGCCCATTTCAAGTTACTGGTTTGATATCATTGAAATTCACTTTTATAAAACAAAACAAACTAAGATGAGAAAAGTTGAAAATAATTCTTCTGAAGAATTATAAAACCATTTTATTTGATTATTGGACAAATTTTCCTTTTTTTTTTTTCTTAAGACTGTATGCCTACCATTGAGATGGCCATTATATCATCTTGGGATATGGCAATAAAGGTGTTGAAATTGCCAGGTTTTCACCTATGGTTTGTTCCAAAATCTTGATGTTGCAGCACTGATTTTTTTGGATAAGAAAGATGATGTTTTGACTGATTAATGCAACAAAATTAGCAAAAGAAAATTAAAAATTAAAAAAGAAAAATTATCTTCCTTCAAGAAGAACAGTTTCAAGAAGGCATTAAATTATTTGTGGAAATTATCTGCCCTTGCTTACAGGATGCACGTTCCAAACAGTCACAAAAAGGTGACTTGTGTAAATACCATAATAATGAGCAAAAGTTTTGAAGTTCTCTTTTACTTTACATGCGGTCAGAGAAAGATGTGGTTATGTCCCACTGTGGGATTGGATTTTCATAAACACAAACTGTCACTCATTAGTGACATATGTAGTTGCCATCATTGTCATCAAGTCTTGCTGATAGCACAGATTCCCTTAACTCTCTCTTATCATCCATCCCTATCAGCCATCGCTCTTGGCAGGTACTTTAAATGGCATCCAGTGTCTGCATAGAGCTGATATATATAAATTTTTGCTGGACTGCTAACACTGTTATGACCACATGTAGGAATCCAATAGAGAATGACACCTATAAGTTGGTCCTGATTTTTTCTGCTGTACCCAGCATGTTTTGTTCCTCTTACTCAGATGGTTTGTGAGATGGGAGGTAAGTGGTAATATAACTGTTGTTTTATGGGGTGTTGCTTTTGGGATTTGCTTTGAACAGCACACAGCATTTTTGTGTAGAAAGATAAGGTTTTGTCCGTCTGTGGGATCAGATTCTCATAATTACAATGTTTTTAAACAGTCAGTACATTACATCATCATCATCATCATCCTGCAGCCTTAGTTGAGATGGAATCAACAATGGATTTCTAAGTTGTTTCATTACTTATTTTGGTTGTCAAGTCTTCATAACCAGAATCCCTGGCTCAATTTGGTTATGACAGCATATGGTCTCTCTTGTTGATTAGAGATTGTGGTTCCCAAATGACTATGGGGAACATCTCTCTTCTCTTTGGAGAACAGCATCTGATATATGTAGAAGACCCACTTAGATCTCTCTTAGGGTTTTATGCTGTCTTCAACTTTGGATCTTCATATATTAAAGTGATAGAAGTTCAATTGAGTTCTCATTGTTTAGATGTAAATATTCACATTTCCAAACCATACAAAGGAAGAGGTTGGATGAGCCTCTGAAGAAGAGTAACTCCCCACCCCAATGAGTATCCTGGGTATGACACTAAACTGCATCTAATGTTGATGTTCATGTTCTGAAAACCTGCGGATTGTGATGTACTATTTCATTTCACTCTCTCCCAGTTTGGTGGTACTTGTTAGGGTCCTATAAAAATAGATTTGTTTAAAAATATAGATAGGGCTACATACAAAAAGAAATAATTACGCAAAAAATGTAAATATAAATGTACAATGAATACAATTCCTGAACCTCTAGGCATAAAATAACCCTAGATAGGTTGATATAACATTAAAATCAATCAATACTAAGAAATATGTCTTCTATGCTGGAAGTAGATCACATGGCTAAAAACAAATCTTTTTTTATCCAATCAAAAAATACTACAGACTGTCAGAGGAAATTTTTATTGGATCCTCCAAAAATAATATATAAGCCCCAAGAATTCAGCATCAGCCAGTTTTTTTATGCCTCACTTTATATATCTCACTTATGTGTAGATGCATACTTGAAATGAATGAATATACATCCTATGAATGCTATGATTTTAAAATTGTATTATACCTTTGCAGAATATGGCTTGCCTGACCTGTATGTGAGAGATAAAGCCACCTGCTTCACTAGTTCAGATTTTGAAGAATTTATGACCAATAATAGCAAGATCTCTTTCAGTGCATATGAGTGTCAAACAGACAAATAATCTGAAGATATGTCAACTATGTATGTAAACAGAAGCCAGTCATAGGGGCCCCAGCACTCACCTAATCAAGAATATAGGGAGCCCATCAAAAGCCAGGCATCAGCAAATGCCAATAGAAGAACCAAACAACTAAAAGAAATAATATATGAAACCTCACATTTACCGCCCCTCAAACATTGCATGATAAGCGCATGTATGATTGGTCAAGAGCCATGTCAGCAACCAATCAGAACACACAAAACATATGACATTAGGTTCTGTTATAGGGTACAAATACAAATACAAGAGGAAAATTGTTTTCTTACATCCACTGCAGACCATCCAAGTAAGACATTGACATACCAGCGACTTATGACGGCCCATAACCATGCAACCTATTAAATTCGCTTAATAACTTTCGTTCTTCATTAATTTTTACACTTTGCTTTTTGTATTACACATGTAATGGATATAGTTAAGAATATATCGTTTTGTTATAATGTCGTATCCTGTTTTCCTTGCCACTACCTTTTATGCTTATTTTGTTCATCTAATTGCTACAATTGGCAAAATAATAGACATAACCATAACGAGGTGCTAGAAGCAGTTCACACTTCTATGACAAAGATTAATACATACACGTCAGACTCAAGAAGGTCAGAAGAACCAGAGACCAGATAGCCACACAGGCAACACACTAAGCCCTTGTACCTGAAAGACATATCTTTAACAGACATGTAATGAGGAGGTTGAACTTTAAGGCGGGGGGGGAGAAATATGGTACTGATCACTGGGGGTTGTTCCCCTTTATATATGTATTTTTTTAGTCAACACAGTATACATTGTTTTAAATATATCTGATTTGTAACCCATGGAATTTGTCTTCGACAGGATTATAATAACACAGAGGATGAAAAAATGAAAGTGGAATCGTCTGACGAGCAAGTGGTTGCATTTTCGGAGGGACCGCTAGTGCAATCCATTAATAGCCCATCGTCAGACGACTCATCACTTTCATCGTTTGCTGAATGGCCCATCTCCAAAGCAGGGTGGAGATCATGTACGTGACATGGGATTCCATTGACCAGAGATTCTTGATTGAACACACCAGTCACTTGTCTACGCTTGAAACTGGTGGTACATTGACTGCCTGGGGGTTTCATCTAGACAGGATCCTCCACAGCATATGGCTTACAAACCTCCTCGTAGTCAAGTGACTGCACAATGTCAATTCCCTTTGCCCAAATCCGGTACTGTTATATCAGCATATGGTTGCATGGAAAGAACGAAAAACACAGTTGCAAAAATAAAGAACACGAAGGCATGTAAAATTTTTAAAATTATATTGAAAACAAAGAAGCAAAAAGACTGGGTTTATAGAAAAATGTTCTATGCTTAATAGTGGTAGGATTGTTAGACTTATGCGCACGCAGTCAATCAGATGTTACGAGTGTGGAGAGGAGAGGGGTGTTTGGTGATTTACAACTAAGTCACTTCCTTCAAAGTGGAGGAGAGGAAAGACAATATGGGTGATGCGTGATTTTGAGTTTCGCCTATTTCTCACTCTCTCTCTCTCTCTCTCTCCCAGAGCTGAAGTTCTAATCTGTGGGTGTCGTTTTCCTTTTTTGATCTGGCTCCGCTATTGAGAAATTTGACTTTTATAGCGTTTTTGTCTTCTGATCGGATCAAATTGGGTTTTCTTTGTTTTTTTGCCGTGAGGGACATGGAATTATTTTTATTTTTAGACAAATTTCATCGAAATTTCTCTATGCGCAGAAGCCCCTTTTTCCATTTTGAAGAAAGTCTCAGCAACGATAACATCCGGTGAATGCTCTCGTGGACGCTAGTTGGAATCATTATTTTGTGTGTACGATAATTTAGAAGAGATCTCTTTCAGTCATATAACAAAGCCCCCTCAGATCTCGTTCTGATTTATGTATGTGTGTGTATGTGTGTATGTGTGTTTGTTCTGTGCGACTAGTGCATTATAATGTCCTTGTAGCGCGTTGGCATTTGGCCGCGTGTTTGCCTAACTGGGATTGATCTTGGGTTTTGGTAGTGGTTTGTTGTGTTAATTTTTTCAGAAGGTTGTGTTGGTTTTTGTGAGGTGGATGGACTTAGGTGTGGTGATCTATGATGTTGTTGGTGAGCATGAGGGGACAGGGGGAGGGTAAGCAGTTGTGTGACAAGTGTTTTGGCCGAGGTGCAAGGCGACGAATGAGTGCTCGGTGAATCCAGTCAGTTTCGCTCTTTTCATTTCTTACCTGAATCACCATATCGTTCGTTTTGACGACTTCGAACGGGCCGATCCAATTCAAGTGGGATGAGTGTGCAGTAGTAGATTAAGGGCGGTGTAGTAACACCTTGTCGCCCACTTGTATTGAATCCTTGTATAAGGGTCGGTTTAGTTTCACATTCAGCTTGTGATCTATTTCGTTGTTTGCGAGGGCGACGCGCTGATGGACTTGGCTCAACAGAGCGTTGATTTGCATGCCATATACCGCACGGCTTTGGTTTGTGGGTTAATCATGGGGTAGTTGGGGGTAAGCTGATGTTGGGTTGGTGGCCAGTGATCACTTTGTATGGTGATACACCGGTGGCGCAATTGATTGTTGCGTTCATAGAAGATGTGACAGATTCCAGGATATCTGTCCATTCACAGTTTCTATCTTCGCACAGCATGAAGTGTGTTGAAATTGATTAGGGTATTCGCCTTTCAAAAAAAGTGTTCGTCTCTGAGGGGGGTCGTTAATACTAGTTCGCTGTTTTATGGGCAGAGTATCTTAACTTTCAACTTTGCTTCTCGTTCATCCAGTCCGTTCTTTCTCTCTTCTTCTCTCCAATTAATCGCTTACTCACTGGTGTCAGTCCTCGTGTTTGTGTCCAAGCCTACTTTTATGCAACAAAAATTTGCATACGATGTAGGCCTAGTCTCTACATATTCTGCTCACTAATATTTTCTCGGTTTTCGCCGACATCGAATTTAAGGAAAGTTTTCTTATTTAAGGTAAGTCTGCTTTACACGCCAAACCAAGTCTTGCCTTCTTTCAGCTGGAATCTGCATTTGATTCTCGTTTATTGTCACAAGAAGAGAGCGTTCTTCATTGTGCGGTGCTGTTGCTCAATGTTACCCGAGCTCTGATGGTCGCCAGGGGCAATGTAGCTCCCGAGTGATTGACATCATGTCGTCAGAAGTTCTTGTACACTTCCCCTGTGAAGTGT
>CAUZXS010005890.1:0-77500 GCA_963585895.1 Sepioteuthis lessoniana
GCACATTACCAGTACACTCAATACTTACTTATCTCTCTTTATCACTATTTTTGAAATGACATCCTTTAAACATGCATTTATAATACTACTTTGTCATCAATATAATCTAAAAATCCTCTTATCATTAGTTCTTCTAAGACCAATATAGACAAACAAAAGTATGTATATACATTTATGTTAGAAATTAGCATAAAGAAATAACACATATTATCTATTTTACATAAAGATGAAAATTATGAACTCCCATACTTCCTATTGGGACTAAACATTTCTTTTCATTCCACTGGTAAAGCAAATTGGTTTATGATAATAAAAGCTTATCTTCTTTAACCAGTGCCATAGGAATGTTTATTTTTTCTGTACATCCATGTGGGTGTGCAATTACATACATAAAAAGAAGCATCCATATCAATATTTATGTATATACCAATATCTAAATGTACTCTTTGATACAAAAACTATTGTGTATCCAATTCTGTTGTATAAATGTGAAACATGGATATTAAACTATCATCACTAACCAATGCTGTTTTCGAGATATCTGTAAAAAGTGATGGTACAAAACATTGATGTGCTGGAAATGGATCTAAATATTAAAGATTCCAAATATCATGATTAAGCAATGACTCTGTTGAATTTGTCTGGTTCTGAGAATGGATAATTTCAAAAGAAAACTATTCCGCATAGAAAACTAGTTTGATTGATTTTAATGGTATATCAACCTTCCTAGAATCATTTCATGCCTTGAGGTGAGGGAATTACATTCATTGTACATTTATATTTACATTACTTATGTAGTTGTTTCTTAAGGTTATTTCTCACATGATTCTTTCAAATATGAATAATTTTCAAACAGATCTTTTTTATTCATAGATGGGACCCTAACAAATACCACAATTCCAAGTCAGAATGGACTTGGAAGTAATGGCAATGAAAGGGTACTTCACACTTCCCAGATTTCCCAAAGTGGAGCTTCCTAATCAGGTCCATTTAGTATCATAGAACATCCTCTTTTTTAGTAGAGGGTCTTACTCCTCAGCTGGGGATACAGTCAGCATATTCAAAGCCCCACCAACAGATTGGAATACTCACAGCTGTCATCACTTCTATGATAGTGAGGAACAGTACTGTCATAGAAGTCATGATCTAAAATTAAGCTGAAGGATAATACAAGTCAAAATTATTAATGATAATAATGATTGAAAGACCTTCATCTAAAAAATAAGTACACTATTGACACTACTTGTGTGTAAAGCAATAACAACAAACTTAGAATAAATCAATTAAAGACAAATATACCAAATAGATTTATAAGTTATTCTAATTTCTGTGATACCATGCTCTTGTAGCTTAGATAGTGAAGCTTTTTTTCCAAGGCAAAAGAGAGAATGAGCTTATTACCTATTATGTTTCTGATAAATGTATTAACCCAATGCCCTCTACCATTAACACAAGATCATTTTTTAAGTGGAGTTTAAGATGCTTGAATTCAGAGTTTTTCTTTCTCCAAGACCAGTTGCCATACCAAAGTTAAAGAGACCAGTCTACCCAATTATTTACCCAGAGCTGAAGAGAGAATAGTAGGATTTATACCTTTCCCAAAGGTATTAGCACAATGGGAAATGCAAACATGCTCATCAAGAATTTGAACTCAGGCTGCTGATTCCTTTTTCTATGTTGACGTATTGTTCCTTGCTGTGTTAGAAATGATGACACAAAGGAGTCATGAAAAAATCAACTCAAGTTAAAAAGATGATGGTTAATACTAGTAAAGAATAATAATGATTGAAAAATCATTATCATTACTTTTGGCTCAGGTCTTATTGGCATTATGACTGTTCTGGTTTGGTTTCTTTGTTTACTGGCATATCAACCTTTGTAGGTTATTTAATGCCAAATCTATTCTCCTAGAAGAACAGTAGTGGTACTATTTAACCCATAGTTGGGAGGATAAGGGGGTTCATACCTTTCCCAAGGGTATTTGCCCAAAAGTGAATGTAATAGCGCGACTGGAGTACGAACTCGCTTACTACAAGTCTGCAGTCCATCGCTTTAACCATTACACCACGAGGACATCCCTATGACTGTTCTGTTCAGTTGGATAGATACATTCTTCATGGTTGTACTGATCTTTTTAGTCATGTTATCCCAACCTCAGCCTTATTACCAACCTTCTTGCTTGCTCCTCAGGTTAGAGACTATTGATAGTGGAGTTAGGGGCTCTGGTTCATGATTTTGAATTCAGTATTGTGATTCTTCTTGAATGTTTACCCAATAAGCCAAGAGAACCCTGTCTGCTCTACTACCTTACCTATGATTGGGATTGTGGATCTGCCTTTCTTAAAGGGATCAATGTGAAATCAGTAGAAATGGCTAAATATTGATTTTGGCTCAACAAATCATTTTCAGTTCTGATAACTATTATATCACCTGTATCTCCTATAAAATAGTAACAACAAAGTAAATTACAAAGTTTGAATCAAACTAAGAGAATTTAACACAAATCTATGTAGCCTCCCATAAAGCTTTATTGATTAGAACCTAAATTATACTGATCAAAAGAGATCTATATGTAAATCCTTTCCATCCAAGACTAAACCATTAGTTGAAAAACTTGTTCCCAAGTGCATGAAACAATAAGAGACAATCTGGTAATCTATATAGGTTATTATTGATTTATATATTTTCATTATATTAGAAAAAAGAAGCTAAACTTTAACTATTTATATATAAATCATTTATTATTCCATGTTTTTAAGAAAGACAAAATTTAAGATTCCCAATTGAAGGAAATATTCAATAAAGATATAAAAGAAAAAAGAAAACAGAACATATAATGTAAAGTACTAACTAACCTATATAGTGGTCTCAGAAAAATTTTCATAAGCCAGTTATTAGAATTTCATTTTTTTTATTGAAATAATTTGGACAAAATAATTCACATTTTCTCAAATGATCTGTAACATACTAGTACAGGGACATGTCTTAATTGGATATAATCATTTCATTTATATTAAATAAATAGATGTTTATTGACAATTATTCAGATTATAATGAAAATTCAAGAGAAATAACCACTCAATCATTTCAAAATGTCTTTTACTCTAAAATAATGTAGCAATCATGATGTAACTAACATCATCATAAGAAATGGATCTGAGTTCAAATCTTGGACAAGAATGTTTACATTTCAAATAGTGCTAATACCCATGGAAAAGGTAAGAATCCAACTATTCTACCTCTAACTGTAGGTAAATAGTAGGGAAAACTGGGTTCTTTATTCTTGATATAACCAGTCTAGAAGAAAGAAAACTGAATTCAAACCATTCTTTAAAGCAAAGTGCTGAATAAAATTGATCTTGTTTTGCATCCTACTTATGGTAGAGGGATTGGGTAAATACATACTCCAGGGTAATGAGAATTGCTAGATTTTAAAAAGTAGTATAGTGTTAGACAATCTAAAGGTGGACTGCAACAGCATAAAAATTGGGAAATTTCACCTGTAAATAGTGATGGAAATAACTTCCTTGTTTTCTTCAGGTTGACTGAGGTCATCCATAAAAGTGTCTTCAAGACAGAAAATTTTAAATGGGAAGTGGGTGCTAATGCTATATGTGTTCAAATCAACCCAAGAACAGCAGTATGCTATTTTTGTCTCTTTATAACACATGAGTTATTATGAAAGAACAGTTACAAGAAAACCACTTAATAAACCAACCAACATTCAATAGAAAAATTAGTGGACAAATGAGATAGTAGACAGCCCTTTTGAGTTACCATAAACTGTCATCTTTCCAAAGAGCTTTCATTCAATCAACATTTAATCAAGAGACAAGTATAGGTCTGGAGATTGCCTATCCAAGAAATTTACCTGCAGCCTGCTCTATGAAAAGATATGGCTGGTATAATGTTATCATTGTAGAAAAGCCATGTTAAAATTCTGGATAAGGTTGTCTGCAATTCAATTTGTGCTAATATCCTTGAGAAAGGCATGAATCCATTCCTTCTCTTTTCAGCTATATGTAAATAATAGATTAGACTGGATTTTCAAGACTTATACATGAATAAACTGGTCTATAGGAGAAAAAAACTCTGAATTCAAAACCAAGGGGCTAGCAAACTCTATAAAACATAAAGCCAAGTTAAAATCCTAGATAAACAATTCACACTGTTAATACTCTTGAGAAAGGTATAAATCTATCTCTACTCCTCAGCTATAGGTAAATAAGAGCTCAGACTGGATTTTAAAACTTATAGGTAAATAGACTGGTCTGAAAGAAGGAAAACATCTGAATTCAAAACCAGGAGGCTAGCAACTCTATCCTATAAAACTGTATCACTCACATTGATATAGCATGGCTGTGACTCTATACTCTACAAGGGGTCTATTACCATCACAACTAAGGGAGAGCAATTTATAGTACTAGTTATTCAAAGATTCCCAAATAAATAAGGAATATCAATTCAAAAATATATATCCATCCTGTAGAAAGGACTTCTTCCAATATTCACAGGGAGCTAATTTTAAAAAGATTTGAAAAAATTTGGTAAAAATTCTTAATGAAAATTTCCTTTTTCTTTGTTAAAATAATTTGGATGAAATTATTCACATTTTATCAAATGATCTATAACATACTAGTAAAGAGACATGTTATAATTAGAGATTATTTTACTCAGATTTTATATTAAATAGATTAGATATTCACTGACAATTACTCATATAATAATGAAAATGTTAGGGAAATAACCACACAATCATTTCATTATGTCTTGAACTCTAAGATGAAGAAAACTGCAAGATCTTAAAAAGGGACATAATGATAGACAATCTAAAGGTGGTCTGAGACAGTGAGTTTCAATTCCGAAAAATACTTCCATCCTACAGAAGGGATTTCTCCCTAACCATGGTGGTCTATGGCATACAGAAAAAAAACTTTGAAAGTAACAGGTATTTTTAATATCTTTGTTCACTTTTTTATTTATTTATTTAGAGAATCTTATTTTTAAGTCGAATCTTCTGACACAAATTCAAATTAATATGTCTTCATCTTGGATCATAAAATAAGGAAAATATCTAAAAAAAATGATCAATGAATGAAAAGTTATTCAATATTTTGTACGCAACCTTATCAGATACTTCACAAGTGGAGATAAAAGATCTGATAAATTCAATGCCTGAAAGAATAAAAACCATAAAGGAATTGGTAAGATATTTACTGATAGTTATTTGAACAAAAACAGGATTCATGGAAGATAGTGTGGCTCTGTTATAAGGAAAAAAACAAAAACAGAAAACCTGAGAATGGTTAAGTCTCAAGAGTTATTAAGTCTGCCTCATAGTCAAGTCAGTTGACAAACATGAATCTTTACAGAATATGTCTGGATTGTTTGGGATTGTGAAGTAAGGAAAATGTTTAGAAAAATTCCTAAAGAAAAACAAAATTACTTTGTATTTTGAATGAAGTTTTGTTAGATATCCTACAAGATATTTGATTCCTGAAAATTTTAAATCTGCTGGAAGTGTTCATGGCAAATCTTATTGTCAAAGGAAATGAACTCAGCTGCTTGAGTTCAAGTCTTGAATGAGGTTGTTTGCATTTCACATAGCACTAATACTCTTGAGAAACTTATGAATCCAACTATTCTCCCTTCATCTATGCATAAATAGTAGGAAAGACTACCCTCTTTAGCCTTGGTATGGTAACCAGTCTAAGAGAAGGAAAACTCTGAATTAAGATTATTTGTAAATGTGGAGAGGGATGTGCACCACCAGGTTATCCCTGCCCAAGACATAACATGAGTAGCATCTCCACTGCCAAATTAGATTATTGGACCAGTGAGAGAGAATGGCAAATTGGCCATATTGTAATTTGAATGGTTTGTTTTGAAAAATACAGTGTTTACTTTTATCAAGGCTAATAATTTCCAAAGTTTCTGCAGAGATTTCTTTGATGTTATGTAATATTGTAAAAATCAAATATTTATCAGTGACTTTTTAAAAACATTTTCTAATATTTCTTAAAGAAAGCCTTGAATTTTATGCTATGTTAGATTCAAATGAGATATTTTCATAGAATTTTTTTTTAAAAAACTACATTAAAATGTATCTCATTTACACAAAGATTAGATTTTTCTAAATATTCAAGTTTTGGTTTTTTTTTTGCAGAGCAACATCTATTTCTTTATCTATTAATTTTTTGTGGTTGCTGATGTTGCTGTTGCTTATGGCATAAGATGAACTTGTATCCATAACAACCCCTTCAGTAAAAAAAAAGGTTCAAACTTGAATGATCTGTTTCAGGAACAAGAAGCTTCAACAAGTTAATCCAGTAAGTGTTGTTACATGCGAAAAAGGAAATATAAAAAAAATAAAATAACAAATAACAGTATCCATGCAGCATCTTTTTAAAAATGATGAAAATATTTTTCTAAAGAGGTTCTTCATGATACAAAATGTAACTATAGAAATAAACAAAATGATGATAAACAAATCTTGTATCAGATTCAAGGACATCTGAAAAGAAGAGTAAATGTTTTCATCTAAAACTCACAAGAAGAATCTTCACATCCCACAAAAAGGAGGATGATAGAATAAATTACACAAATTTCATAATATGAATTAGACTTTCACAGTCATTTACTATTTTTAGATTATAATTTTATTTTGTGATCATATGTGCAAAAAGTGTACAGTTCAACATCTTGCTTGATATTATGATCATTATTATTATTATTATTTTAGATTTTAATTTCAGATCATTTCACAGCATCTTTGTGTAGAAATATGAGGCAAGAACAACATTCGGGATATTTTTAAACGCAAAGACTTAAAAAAATAACAATTATATTCTCGTTTTTGTAACTATTTCTATTAATCTATAAAATAGATAATCAAAAAAACGCCAAATAATAGCTTAAAATGTGTTCTTGCATTCTTTTTAGGGAAATCCAATTACTCTATTTTTCAACATAGAGGACACCACTTTTAAAAAAATTTTTTTACCTCAAATACATGTAACCCACCATTTTCAAGGTTGAATATCAAATTGATTATTGGCAATTATCAAGAAAACAGTTTGATACAAAACCTTCATTGAAAATCCTGTGTATGGCTCAATACTGAGAATTTTGAACTACTGTTTGTATAATAAATAAAGTAAAAATAAAGAATTCCAAAATTCATTGATGTTTCACAATAAAATAAGTAAAGTCAATAAATCAATTTACTAACAGTACTTTATGTAATAGTGGTATTAACCAGACTTTTAGAGCTGATTTAAACTAATAACAGGCAAATATAAAGTCAATATTGAGTAAAACTGAAAACTGTTAAAAGGTTTCAAAATAGAAAGATTTTTAAAAGAATAAAAAAGGAATGAATGAAACATTACTCGTCACTATTTGTATAATACTAAATAGTTGGTTAAGTTGGCTTTGTTCCTGAAATATATTGAATTTAGTTGACAATGACAACACCAAGTAATTTTCACTATTTGAAGCACAAACCTATTCTCGATTCTGCAGTATTTCTTGCAAAACTAACTTTCCAAAATGTCACTGGACAAATTGAAAATTCATCTTTTTTATATATGATCTGTTAAACAAAAAGGTAGTTAAAAAGCAAAATTTCATGCTTATATTATTTTCAATAATATCTATCAAGCAGTTTTCACAAATATTACAACCACACAAATATTCATTTTAAAAATCATTTTCGCTGTGATGCTCAGGTTTTTTTACATTCTGCAACCACTAAGTAAGCAGCATGGATTAGAAAATAAAGAATTAGACCCTAACAAGAGTTGAACTTACTATATCTTTGAGAGCCTGTCTAATATAAAAATTACACCGTTACAAATTACACAAGTAAGCATACAATTATATCAGTCTGTGTAGTGTGATAAACAGAGCATTCTAATTTATACTACAAAGCTGAAGCTTATGTATCTTTCTGATAATTATGGCCAAATAGAAAGTGCCAGGGACCCGAATTTTGCAGAAATTACTTTGATTACACCATAAGAGGTCCAATAGCAGGCAAAACTCAAATTCAATCCTGTTATTTGATTTTCTATATGTCACGTTCTTTATTTATACCTAGTAGTAATAGGTGTAATAGTCTTAAGTTATTCAAATTTCTTAGACAATTTACTTTGCAAATTTTTTTTTGTTTCATATAAGTCTATATCATTTGAACATTCAAACATTAACTAATGTTCTTTGCACATTAAAACTAAAGATCGGCTTATTGAAAGTATATGCTATTTTTGTTTTGAAGATATCCATATCCATTACTTTTAGTATTCTCTGCATTTAAGAAATTCTTTAATAAAAACATTTTCTTTACAAACACACATACTTTACAATTCTATGCTTTATTGTATTCCAATTAGATCTTTAACTCAATACAAGTAATAAACATAATCTCTATAAACATTTGAAAGGAAAAAAAGGGCAATTTTAATAAGAATATTAATCAAAGAGCATATTTGAAAATTTGAAAGTTATTTAAAGGTAAGAAGTACTAAATCAATATAATTGATATTATACCCACTACTGTTTGTTGTCAGATTATCTGCTCTTACTTAGATGTCTGACAGATAGTGACATCATCTATTGCTATAGCAACTCATTCAGTTATTTAAAGGAAAGGGTCTGAATATTTTCTGGCTTTCCAAGCCCTGAGGAAAGATTGCCATTTTATTCCATTGTGTTCAGATTCTGTCTGGGAGACCATGAAGTTTTTAGGTTCTGGACTCTGTTTTACACAAGCCTAAGGACTCATGTTCTACAGAGGACTGATACTTTTACACTGGAAATATTTTTTGTGCTCGTCGCACATTATCTAAATAGACCATGATCACACAAGTAGATGAGAGGAACTCTGTTTTATTTCTTTTTACATACCCTGCGGTTCTTGTACACACAGACATTTTGGCTTTTTTGTACCTGTTTATTTTTCTGTTTTTGCAAGATAATAAACACATTAAGTTCCAAAAACTGTCACTGCATTTCATTCACCCAGCATACAGCTTTGTATCACTACAAAATGATAACATTTACCACCATAAATCCCATTAAACTATGAATATATTCTAAAAAATTATTTTGGTCACTTAATAGCCATTATATCAATATTTAATCATGTCGATTTTTCATTATAATGCAAAATAAAAAGAAAATATGTTCAAACTTAATTTTTAGTTGATCATTTCAGATATTTTAAATAATAAAATTGGATATGTATTTTCATGGTCATGTTTAGATTTATTAATGGTTAGCAACAACAAAAAAAAAAATTATATTTTTTGAAAAATCTATATGAATATCAACTGTATCAAATACAAGTAAGCATACAATTATATCAATCTGTGTAGTGTGATAAACAGAGTATTTTAATTAATACATCTAATCTGAAGCTTATGTATCTTTCTGATAATTATGGCCAAATAGAAAGTGCCAGGGACCTGAGTTTTGCAGAGATATTGGCTTGACCACTGGATTTGACATTGAATATTAGAGGTTTATATAGGTCATCAGAAGGTAAGATATGCCATTTCTGACCAGAGTAAGATAAAGACTTTGTTAGGAAGTACAAAAATGTTTTTTGATCTTATAAACAGTGGGAAGAATGAGGTCAGGTCCATGTTTTTTTTCACATAGCCAGCTATATGCAAAATGTTAATGTGTAAGTAGCGAAAAAGGACTGTACATAGCTGCAAAAGATAGAACAAGAACTGTTGTGTATAAAGAGGCTCTTAGTAACAAATTAGAAAATTTGTGTAGCTTTAAAACTTTTTGTACTGACTAATTTTAATAGAAAAGAAAAACATTTATAGGCATTGTATCATTTTACCACTTGCAACCACTTTTATATCTATTTTGTAATGAAGTATTTAAACTCATCTTCTTTCTTCAAATGTACACATGAGTAAAAATGAGATAACAGTTACCAAAATATATTATTTAAAAAGTTTCTTTCAAGGTATGGCATCATTTTAAAATCCTTAATAAAGGAAAACTGCAGTAAAAATTTAAATCCAAGGCAAACATTTGAATTTTGTTAAAATTCAAAGTTATTACTTATCTAATACAAAAAAAAACCCAACTGTTTTCATCCATTTTTGAATTCTACTCCAGCATGAAAAACATTCCCAACATAAATATAAAATACATTGTCAAAATTTAGACTTTTAGGCTTACAATACAAATATTTCAACTGGCTTTATCTTTTAATATTATTTGTCTATTAAGATATCAAATAGAATTTTATTCTACTTAAACCATCAACCATATAACTTGTGAATAGACAATTTAAAAGAAAGAATTCATGAAGTATGTAAAAATGATTTAAAACAAACAAAAACTTCAGCTGTTTTTCCAGAGGAAAAAAATACTAACAACAAATAAACAAGAACTCCTTCTCTCTATCACCACTGCTACAACTACTACTTGGTGCTTTTTCATTGGAGTTTGAGTGACAGCAAGTCTCTACCAATCTCCAGAAATCTTCTTAGTATCCTATTAATTATAGCAGTGCTGTGATCTGGATAGTCTTGATTTTTCCTCTGATCTCCAGTTCCCCCAGTTTCTTTTCTAGACTTCAAGGGGTCCAATTTCAAGCAGTATCACCCTCACTTTCATGTTCTTTAACATTTTTGCTCTCTGACAAGGTTCAGGTATTTGCCGAGTTTTTCACTCTCTTTTATTTTTACTCTGATCCGCTGGATTGACAAAATCTATGAGATGACAAGTTTTTGTCTTTTTGTTAATTAATACTATTGGGATTGGAAGATTCATTTGTATCTGCAAGTCCCAGAGAATTTCATTCATCTCATTTTCTTGGGCAGATTCTGATTTGTGCATATACCTTTTATCAATAAAGTAAAATTCCAAACTCTTACACAATTCCCAGTGGTTTACCTTCCCCACCCAGTCATTCCTGTTCTTGTATTCCTTTTGCGCAAGTTTGCTGTATTTGCTTATTATGTGATTAACTGTTTCATCTCTATCACCACATAACCAACATTTCTAATTCTGCAAATTATCAATTTTTGCTTTGACATAATTAGTCGTTATGGCATTATTTTGTGTTCAGATCTTGGACTGAGTAAAATAGATCCAAGAGATTGCTTTCTCCATCAACAAGAATAACATCTTCAATCCCTTACAGTCTTCTCCACCAAGAATAACATCTTCACTTCCTTGCAGTTTTCTTCACCAACAAGAATAATGTCTTCACTTCATCACAGTTTTCTCCCTTTCTCCCATATGTGGTGTTTTGACTGGTACATGCACTTCAAAAAAATTTGTATATGCCACTCTCACAAATTCTCCTTGCTCAAGACTGCATTTTATTTTAAAATGTGGTGTTAGGGTGGCCATATTTCTTTTTCCTCTGTCTCTTGGGCAGACCACTCATTTTGTACGCTAGGCACAAAGATGCTTGCTTTGTCACATGGGGTAAGTTGTCTTCTCATCTACATTTTGTACTGCTATTAAAAGAGATTCAGTTTCTCTTTTTAAGTTTGCCTTTAATAGCTATTTCCAAGTCATCTTGTACAGTTTCCTTAGTTTCTTCCTATTTTTGTTTTTTAGATTATTCTTATAGTTGTTTTCATTTTTTCTCTTTTATTATTGCTGTTAGTTATTTATTGTTTGTTTTTTGTTGCTTCTTTTGGGTATTATTTTTCCATTCACATTGATAGTACTCTCCGATGGAGATGAGCAGTTCTGCAAAGTGCATGTTTTTTAATATTTCATATTTGCTGGGACAGCCAGTTATTTTGACAATTTGTTCATCTGTCCCTTTTTTGATCATACTCAAGGCTCCCACTATTACTTGCACAGTGGTAATTTTAAGGTGCCCTATTTTGTCAAGTTTCTGTATTTACTTATTTTATTGTATTCTTTGACTGATATATAATTATCTATTGGCACAGACATATCAATTAGGAAGCATGTTTTTCTTTTATAGTCCTTAACCACTATATTATTATAGCTGGTCTATTGCTTTTTATTATTGTTACTTTTGATTAGTATATTCTTTCATGTTTGATTTTTAGTTACTTTTTAATGTAATTCAATCATCATTATTCTGAGGAATGGTGCTAATTGAAAATAATAAGAGCTCAAAATGAGACATACTCGTATCCTATTTGTCTCAGAAAAATCAGCTGATCTACAAAGAGCCATTTATTTGCAGAAGCTCAAATCAGACCTCTAAACTAATCATTCTGTTTCTCAATCTCTCACAAGTTACTTTTAATGAGTAGAGTGTTCGCCAATGGTCCAGGAGACCGGGGTTCAATCTCAGGTCAAGTCATACCAACGACTCAAAAAATGGTACTCGATGCCGCCTTGCTTAATACAGCATTATAAAATACGGATCCAGGGTAAAGTGGAGCAATCCAGGGTATAGAGTAGTGCCCTCCCTTACATGTCGGTGTAGTAGCTATTGAAAAGGGAGCCTTTGGGTCACTGTCAACTAAGGTAGCCAACTTACTTATTTAACAATAGTAATTCTATTTATTAAGTATTCCCATATAATATAGATAATTTGCACACAGCTGTATAGTTTCAAATAACTAATAATAATCTTTTGTAAGTGATTGAACAGTTCTATATGACCCATAGATGGGTCCCTAATAGGTACAACAAATCCAGGTCAGAGTGGACCTGGGAGTAATAGCAATGAAGAAGTACTCCACATTACCCAAAGATCCAATGCTTAAGACTCATCATTAAATGCAGTTTAGTATCATATCCAGGACACTGGTAATAATTAAGAATAAGTTATTGGTAAGACTTCAACTTGTGTCCTCTTTGCAAGAAACTGTTTCTAACATTGTAAAGTCAATTTACTAATTACAATTTCCTAAGCAATATTATTCAAAGTACAGTAAAATTACCAAGCAATCATATCAGAGCTTATTTATACTATTATGAAAGTATGATAAAATTATCTAATATGTAATCAAAGTCAACAAAATTCATATATACTAAAAATCAAATAAATTTTCGAAATTTTATTTTATATTTTCTTCTTATAAAAATAGTATCTCTTTTAAGATTTTGTAGTGATTTAAATCTTGGAGTCATTATTCAATAATCAGGAATAGAGACATAACAAATATATTTTCTATGAAAAATGCTATAAGGTAGATCAGACTTGGAGCAACAGAAACCTAGTTATCTGTATTCATTCTCAAAATTGCTAACACATTGAAGCCGAACACATATCTTTTTATTCTTTAAATCTTTCAGAAAAAAATGTAATGATATGCTAAATCCAGCTTAGGTGTGAAAAAAATCTCAGATATAGCCTTGTCTGAGCTTTTAGAATATGCCTAATCATAATACTAAAAAAGGATATTATAAAATTAAATTTTTTACAGACTCTAAAAATTATTCTCTTCATATCTATGACTCCACTATATATACACACACAAACATATATATATATATATATATATATATATATATATATATGTATATTTTATTATCAGTGATATTTAGCGGTATAATTTGTTTTAGATATTATAATGACAGATACAAGCAATTTTGAGGCATCTTTTTGAACTTGACCTTAAAGCTACTAACACTGCTCACAGAATTTGAAAAGCAGGAGGAAATGAAACAATATTTGACAGTAATACCCAAAATTAATTTAAGCATTGTCTCTTGAAAATAGAGCCCAGAATTAGATTACTGTCAGCTGTTGATTATAATACTTTAAGGTAAAGGAAAACCCATTCTCTAAAACTTGAAGTGGGTACTCATTGTGGTGTAGTGGGTATCATGATGGACTGCAACATCATAGTAAACAATTTTGAACTGCACTATTCTGTATATTTTAGGACTAATACACTTTGGAAAGGGTATGAACTCATTTATTCCTCCAATTATGGCTTAAATCGTACAGATACTGTTTTTCAACAAGAATGGTTTTGGCATTAAATAACCCTTGAAGGTTGATATACCATTAAACAAAGAAACCAAAACCTTATACTTGAAAACTTTCCAAAGAGCAAGCATTATTGAGAGATATTATGTTTAGAGCATTACATAATCATTTTTTTGTAAATAGTAGTCAATTAAAAAAATTATTTATATACATTCTAATACTTTAAGATATCACCATTTGAATAAGTTGACAATTATTTAAAACATTTTACTTAACATTTTCTTGGTTTAATTCATTTATGAAGCAAAGAGGAAAACTCATATCATATTACTAATAAATAAATTTAATAAATGGTGAACAGAAATATTGAGATGCAGGTAATTTTTAGGTATTATTTGAAACTGGACCTCAAAGCCACATAAGCTGTTAGCAGAAGTCAGGAAGTGGAAGGAAATGAAACAGTATATGACCATACAATCCAAGACTGGTTTAGATATTTTAAGGATGGTGGGTATCTCTTGAACTAAACCCCAGGAGTGTATTAGCATCAATTGTCAGTTATGATGCTTTAAAATGCAAGTTGAGGAAAAACCAACTCTCAAAATACTTTCAGAAGAGTTATGATCATTGAAAGATACCATGTGTAGAACATTACATGAAATTTAAAAAATTGTACAATCAATCAAAAATTGAAAATGATTTATATACACTTTAATACTTTAAAAGGTCACTATTTGTATAAGTTGACAATTATTAAAAACAAAGATTTTTGTTAAAATTTTCTGGGTGTAATTTATTTGTGGAGCAAAGAGGAAACCTAAAACTTTACAGTTTTTGTTCAGCTTATGTGTATAAAGACATAAAAAAACATTTAATTTCTGATTTAATCTTTAAGAAAATCCTGTTGCATTAAATTTCTAAGGGGATGTAAACTCAATACATTAGAATACCACTGTCCTTCATTACACACACACACACACACACACATATATATATATATATATATATGTATAGAAAATTAATAAACAATATATTTTCAACATAAACCAACTTATACATATAAAAATTTCTTAATCACCTTATGCATTCATATTTTATACAGGAGATGTTCATATATTATATTTCTAAAACTTAATCTCAAATACATTAAAAAAGATATTTACCTGAGACAAAGAAAGAAAATTTGCTAGTGGCCCTCAGAGAACTGCAGTATTTTGAGAGTTGATCAATAAGTCAGTAGCCTGCACATAGTTATTACTTGAACTTTTTATAAGAACTTTTCCTTGTATAAGGTTTTATCTATATGATTAATATTCATAAAGAAGGATAATATGTTGAAAAATAAATATTTGTCAAGCCCAGTCGGCTGGAGCTGTGGAATATGCTGACTGCATCTCTGCAGAGGGGTAAGACCTCACCCCATTTTCACCAAAGGGTGTCCTGGATATGACACTGAACTGAATCTGATGGTGAGGCTTCTGTCCTCGAACTTTGGGGAATGTGGAGTAACTCTTCATTGCCAGTACTACCAGGTCACCTTGACCCAGAGGGGTTGTAGCTGTTAGGGTCCCATCTATTAATTTTATATAGCAATACTTGAAAATATTTAACTTTATGCAAACAAATGACTAATATGAAATCAAATCATTAGCGCTAGATAGCAATACTTGAAACCAATTAACTGTGAGGAAACAAATGAGCTCTGGCTCATTTAAAAATGTTATTTACAAATCATATATAAGATATGTATGTATAAACAGGATTTGCCATTTATGATGTACAAGGATTGATATATCATAAAACCTACCCACCAGCCAACCAAATATTAGTTATAAAAAAAAAAATGTTTTATCATTAGGTTGCAGAGTGATTGCTGTACCTATGTAAATAATTGTTTTAGTATATCATTGTAAAATAATAAACATGACCAATCTCTTGTTTTTAATGATATTTATTCATCATATTTGCTATGATATTGATTTTCATAGAAGAGAGAAACTAATAAAAATTGTATTGTATAAGTTACAGAGTGTAATCTTCTATTCTAGCTATTGATATTCATAAGTATTTAATATTTAGTATATCTCAGAAATAATAACTGGTACATATACTCTAATAGAAAATAAAATTATGACACTCTGAAGGACATTACCAACTTTGACATAGGTACAGTAGGTGAATAAGGTCAGAGTACTTTTGATATACACCTTTTTTTTTGGAACCTGTGCACATGCTGATCAGTACAGGTCATTTATTGCTATCCAGCTATATTGCCTGTATATTTAATCTTGACTAAATTGGGGTGTATATTCAATGTGTTGCAGTTTTATTTTCCATCAGTTTATTTTGTGTATTTTTAGAAAAGAAAAATTATATTTGACAGTTTTTTTTATTTGTTTTTAGCAACTGTGCAGTCAATTAATGATCAGTATGCATATGTATTTTTTAAATTTGTATTAAGGTTTTCATGTTGAATCAAGTTCACAAGATTAACAACTAAACATTCAGAAAAGAGTAAGATCATTTTATTTTAACATTACCATTTTAAATACTTGCTCTGGGTAAATAGTAATGGCAAATTAGGCTGTTTAACCTTGGTATGGTAACTGATCTAGAAGAAGGAAATTTTCTAAAATCAGACTAGTTGTACTCTATTTAAGAATTAACTTTGTGTTGAATCCTGCTCATAGTGAAACAGTTGTATAATTGCATACTTGCCTGTTAGATTTTCTGTTAACTCAAGCATTTTAGGTTCAAAATTCAAATGAAAATATAAAATGCATGTCTTTAATTGGAATCATTTTGAGATGAGGCTTTTTAATCTGAGAATTAATTTTTATTTATTGCGGACTTTTTGTCCTCATCTTGGTAGTTTTTGTGTTGTTTCTTCTTTCACTACGTTTTGGTCAAATTTCACCTCTGCCCTTCAGGGCCCGTGGCACAGTGGATAGAGGCGTTGAGTCTCTACGGCTCCAGGTGAGTATTGTCAGAAGATAGCGGTTTCAAATCCTACCCAAGCTGGCCAGAGGTTTACTTGGTCAAAAACGTGGTGTGACAGACAACAACTATGGAAGACAGCAATTACTGGGGATACGGTTACAAGACTCAGCATTCCTGTCCGAGGTCGTGGTAAAAATCACCTGGAGAAGGCCAGAGGTGAAATTTGGCTGAAACGTAGAGGAAGAAGAAACAACACAAAAACTACCAAGATGAGGACAAAAAGTCTGCAATAAATAAAAATTAATTCTCATAAAATGCATCTTTTAAATATTTTTAAAGAAGCAGTTCTCTTTCAATTATAGATAGGAAAAATGCATAACAAATCTACAAAAGAGATATCTAAAACTAATTTATATGAAATATTAATGTTACAATTCATCTAAAATGATCATTTGCAAAGCTTATTTTGGGCAGATACATAAAATGAAATTTTAAATTGTATTCAATTCTTTTGACAAACATTTTTAGCTAAAAATTTTTTGAAATATAAATTCTTCTGTTATAAATATTCATGTTGGGGACAAAAATTCTGTCACAAAAATGTTGATTTTTTAGATATGAATAATATACATTTTATCAAATTATCAAGTACTAGTTATTATCAAGGCTATGTTAACAGAAGGATGAGCCAAAAAGTAAGGAACAAAATGAATACAGATAATATATAATTCATTTAACAATTGAAAGAAATGATACAGGAAAAGTTTATAGAAATATATAATAACACTTCTTAAAAAGTGTGTTTGCATTATGTTTCTTATGAAGATGTGGTAATTTGGTTATATTTCCATTTCTCAGCACAAAGTTTCTGAGAAAGCTATTAGAGAAGATTGATAAATTCTTGGCTGAATGTTGAGATGTGTTTTTTTAAGAACCTGGCCAGGGTATCTTTTAGAGACAAGAAATCAGTGTATGCTTACATAAAAAGGTTTTAACACTCACAGGCTACATTTTGTATTGGTTGCAATTCTGATTCAGAATTCTCATTTTTCTCTTGCATCTTCAACATTTGGGCTTCAGTTGATGTTTGGTTGAACTTTTGCATGACTTTTTTTTATGTAGCAATATTACATGATACCTCTGTGGTTTCACCAAAATGTGATTCAACCTGTTGCTACATCTAGCTGATTTCAGTTTCTATATCAAGATTTTTCTTACTTAAAAGGGATTTACTCAAGAGCAGGAAATCAAACAAACCAGACACAACAAAAGTATGTTAAAAATAAGTTTTCTGGTTGTGAATAATAATGAAACAAAAAACTGAACTTCTCTACATTCACAATTTTGGTTACTTGACTTTAATGACATGTCATATTGTTTTGGCTTATTTTATACCTAGACATGAGGGAATAGCATTCATTGTACATTAATATTTACAATTTTTGATTAGTTGTTTATTTAGAGGATTCTAGACACAGTTATACAAAGTATTTATATCTAATACAAATAATTTTCACATAGCTGTATTAATGCAAGTATTCTTATCTAATATAGATAAATTATATATAATTATGTTTTCAAGTAATTAATTCTATTTAATACTAATCATTTGTTTGGAGGAGTCCCCATTGTGTAGTGACTAATGTGCTGGACTACAACATTGTAGTGAGTGATTTCAAACTCAAGTCAAGTCAAACCTTTGGAAAGGTTTGAACTCCCTGATCCCCTTCAGCTAGAGGTTAAATTGTACACTACAATTCTTCAACAAAGATGGTTTTGGCATCAAATAACCCACAAAGGTTGATATGCCTTAAAACAAAAACTAAATCAATCATTTGTTTTTATAGTTATATAGTTTCAAGTAATCTTATATCCAATACTAATGAATTGCAAACAGATCTACGAGGATCATTGAATAAGTTTCCAGACTTTTTTCGTATGGGCACTTTTATTGATAGTACACACATGAAGCTCTAGTCGCCTTAGGAAATAACCAAAAGTCACAGGGAGCAAGGTCTGGACTATAGGGAGGCTGAGGAAGTGCCTTGATGCCCATCTTGCTCAAATAGTCTGGGACAAGGATGGAGTTGTGGACTGGTGTATTGTCCTGGTGGAAATGCCACTGAGCCAATTTGAAGAGTGCTGGCCTCTTCTGCTGGAATCTCTTCCTGAACTCCCTTAAAACCTCAACATAGTAACCCTAACCCTAACCCTTTGTCCAATCAACTCTGGTGTATTGACTTACTTACTCCTGCCACACCTCTCATCATCCCTCATAGACTACCTGCCTTCCTTGAATCTCTTATGCCACTCAAAAACAGATTCTTGATTCATGCAAGATGCTCCAAAAGCAGTCTGAAGCATTCCATACATTTCTCTGGTATTTTTTCCAAGTTTAAAACAGAATTTTATTGCATATCGTTCTTCTAAAGTGCCCTCACATCCAGATCGCATTTTTGAAATTCACTAGCTGTGACAATCAGGCTTTAGTAGGGTGTATTCCAATTGCTGCTGTAGCTGTTCATTTGAAGCTGAAATTATAAAAATTGGTCAGTCATCTTATAAGATGTATAGCAATAACATACTGAAATTTCAAGAGTCTACAAAAATTTTAAATGTCTGTACAAAAAAAGTCTGGAAACTAATTGAATGCACCGCATATTTGACCCATAGATGTGACCCTAACAGATTCTACCTCTCCAGGTCAGAGTAGACCTAGAAGTAATGGCAGTGATAACTATAGGTCAAATAGATCTATTTGAGATGTTGAGAATGATTTTGAACTACATTAATACACTAGATCTTAAAACATTGATATTGTAACAATGTGTGAAGGGTTTAACTGTTTAAATAATTGACTGACTGATTCTAATAACATGTCAACTCATCTGGGTGTTATTTTATACATACAATGTATGTTTATATTTACATTTTTGTTAGTAGTTTTTAAGAGTTTTTTCCCCCTACAGTTATATATCAAATATTCCGATCTAATACAAATAATTTTCCAACAGATCTATTTCACCCATACCTGGGATCCTAACAGGTACCATAACTTTAGGTCAAAGTAGATCTAGGAATAATGTCAATGAGGGGATATGCCACACTCCCTCAGAACAGGAACTTTAACACTTTTTCTTTTTTAGAGGTGGAAGATCTTACCCTACTGCAGGGGATACAGTCAGTGTATTCTAATTCCTACAGACAGAGTAGTTTCACACTTTTGTTTTGTTTTATTTTTAGCTCTCAGATACTAATACAAAATATCACTTAAAAAATTACTCCTAAATCTTCCTTACTGTGATGTGTAAGTTAATTTGCAATAAACAACAATATTTTGAAGACTTATTCCACACTTATAAAGAAAAAGTTCCACTTAAGGCAATTAGGTTTCAAAGGCAACACATGAAGAAGAAACTAAAAGATCTGATAGACTTTATTTTTCTGACTCATCTAAAAGCCAAAGTTTAATCAAAATTTTAATTTATGGGTGCCATGCATACAATTTGACACAACTGCCTCAATCCCTTCCCTAATTAAGTAAATACAGGCTTATCAGTCTGAATATATTGCTCTACAACTGTTTGCTTTGGCAAATGTTCAACCAAATACAATGAATATTTTTTTGTTTTCTAATGGTTTTTCCTTTAAGCTGAATGTAGTAGTGCTAAAATGTTTGACAGCAAAAAATATCAGACTAAATATCTAAATATTCACACATACACACACATTCATTACCTACAAAAAAGCAACAAAAAAACAAACAAACAAACCAATCAGATACCATATGTATAAATGATGAATATGCTATACTGATACAAACACATTCAAAGTTTGCATGAATAAGTCACCAATAAATGTTCTACTTAGGTATTTTTGTAACCAAATAACCTAACCTTGTTTTGGCATTAAAAAAAAAAAATTGCCCAAGAGGATGAAACTTTTGAACAAATGTTGAGAAGATCTGGGTTGCTTCTTGGACATAGTCCTATAAACCAGATGTCCTACTTTGTTTGGCATTTTTCCACATTCTGCCAATGTGAGAAACTTAAGTCCATCATATCCACTTCATTTCATGGTGGTTGGCAGCTCACAGTGTTGAACACCTGGTTTGGATCCTCAGAAAACAGAATTTGGAATTCATTTAGGTTGACTGATTATTTCGTAATTCGTAAGTCAGTATGATGAGTACCAAAGCAGAAACATCAAAAGAAGAAGCAGCAGGGGAAATGACATCTTTCATTAATTAACAGGTAGAAATAAATAAAAGAGGACAATTTTACAACCTTCTTAAAGAACTCTTGAAAAAAAATCAAATATATTTGTAAAAAGAAAAACTTTAATTAACATGGTTTACATTCAGTTAATTTCTATACCATGAACTGATCCAAACAAAAGAAATTTTCTAACAGAATAAATCTAAACTCTGATAATTCTGTTTTCTCTATCTTAACAAATTAAAGTTATCAAATATTTCTATAATCCATGGATCAATTGGACAAAGAGAAAAAGACCATAACTTATTAATTTTTTCAGTTTTGTAAAAATACATATTTTAAACTTTAAGTCCTAACATAGACATCAATCTTTGTTTAACTTTAACTACTTGGCTTTTGCATAATTTAAATATGGCTAGAACTATGGCTATCAAATTTTCAATGCTTTCTAATGAGACCATAGAGCATGTTTCAGCATATTAGTTTTTGAAAA
The DNA here is from genome assembly GCA_963585895.1 of Sepioteuthis lessoniana. Lineage (NCBI taxonomy): Eukaryota > Metazoa > Mollusca > Cephalopoda > Myopsida > Loliginidae > Sepioteuthis > Sepioteuthis lessoniana. The sequence continues at coordinate 21,557 of CAUZXS010005890.1, forward strand.
TTTTAAAACTCTTTAAGGTTTTACCAAAGAATCTAATTTACGATGTGAATATAATAATGCTAAACTAGACTCTTACTTTGTGTTCATCAGTTAAGCTAAACTGAATTTGTTTAACTATATAAAAGAGAAATCTAGTTGAAAAATATCTTAGCTAGAAACTCAAGTTATGAATTTCTTACCTAAATTCATTTTGCCACAGATTCTGCCATATATTTTATGTTAAATTATAATCTTTTATAAAATTACATTAATCAGAATTCTATAACCAACACATTTTTACCAGAGTTAAAAAAAAATAATTTATATACCTTTACAAAATGAAATATATAAAAATTAGCTTTATATTTTCTAACTCCAGCTATTTAGCAGACAAAGAATAGCACAAGGCTACACAGCTATATATTTCTCTACTTTTCTTTTTGTGGCTGGCTAAGTCATTAAAAACCTAATAAAGCTCATTCTTCATAATTTTTGTCTTCTGTATGGGGAACATATTTCTCTTTTATCTTTTAAGACAAATATTAATTTGTATATTGTAGCTCAGAAGCACTTCATTTAGTTGTGGCATTGTCATAATAATAATAATGATTTTTCAATGATAAGCATTCAAATATTTATATCTATTGGATATCACCTGATAATTATTTTAGACAGAATAGAGGTAACTTTGATTTTTTTATATATTCATTTAGGTATCAATAGTCTTGGGTATTTTCTTTCTTGGAAAGTCTTTAAGATAATTCTAAACATAGTATTCCCATCTCATTTTCTAATACTTTAAAAAATATATTAAAAGTTCTCGAAATTTATTTTAAAGAAGAAATGAACTCCATCCCAAACACTCATAATAATTAAAGTATTTCCTAATGTATGCTGCATTTCCTTCAACATTGTGAAAAATGTATGAAAATAAAATGCTTGTTTAACCTTTTGAATCCATCAGCTGGATACTTTAGGCTGAGCTCTTTTTTACTATACATTATAAGCCTGCTATTTTAGGTTGGGCATCATTTTACACTACACTAAGCCTGATAAAGAGATCACGTCAGATACTACTAATAAAAGGGTTAATATAGCAACGATGCACAGAAAGATGGAGTAACTTAAGGCAAAGATGTCTGTGCCCTGGAGCAAATTTTTAATGTGTTTTATGTTTAATATTTTTGCAAGCTCAGTAACAGGGGACCAAGAGGATAAGGAGTCAAAGGATTAAAATGAAAACTTACAAAGTTTTTAAACTTTGTTTATTCTTCAAGACAGTTAACATTTTCTAAACATTCAAATGAGAAAAAAACGGAGGAAGTTAAAAGACTGAATTTCAGCTCCATTGATTTTCACTTCAAAGTTGGATATAAAGAGAAATATGTCTTGGATATGATATTAAACTGCTTGGTTAAGTCTGAGGAGTATGGAGTCACTCCTTCATTACCATTACTCCGATTACTCAGACATGGAGTCATAGAGTCTCATCTATAGGTCAAATAGATCTCTGATGTTTAGACTGATTTTCAACTACATTAATAAATTGGCTCTTAAAACATTGATATTGTAACAAAGAATGCAGTGTTTACCTGTTTAAAATGATTGTGAATTACATTTAATTGCTTGTGAATTATTAGTTTTAAATAAGAATACTTGTAACCATATAACTGTGTACAAATAATTTGTAATTTATAAGAATTGTTAATTGAACTCACACTGGCATTAAATGACCCAACAATAGTTGATACATGAAATTAACTAAATATCACCATCTAACAAAAAGAAAGGGTACATGTTACAATAATGATAAAAATACACTTGAATAGACTTTTGTTCTTTTTAAGAGAGTAAAAACTTCATATAAGAACTGAAATTTATAATTTATAATCTTTAATGTATGAAATAATACCTGAAAAATATGAAATTGTGCACCCCTTTTCCTTCAACTCTGGATTAAATAGTACAACTACTGTTCTTTTATGCCATTGGCATTAAATAACCCATGGAGGTTGATATGCCATTAACCAAAGAACCCAAACCAAAACTTCTACAATTGTTCAAAAGATATCATAAAAACACTTTCATGTCACACCAACTATGGTTTTAACAATAAATACAGTCAAACTTTTAAGAGAGAATCTCTGGTTTATTTAAAAGCAGGTATCAGAAAAGATATGCAAATAAGCAAACATTTCCTATATATACACTGCATACATATTTCAAAGCTTAAGAAATTCAATTTATCTATGTAAAAGTACCGAGGTAGCCTTCTGCACTGTTTTAATTTGTTTTTCTATCATGTAGAATTTAGATCCTAAGAATAATAAAAGAAAAGAAACGTTATGGAATGAAAAAGAAAAAGCAAAAAAAGAAATGTTAACATTGCAAAATTTAAATCCAGTATGGTAAAAATATGAATTTTTACTTCAAGGGTAATTAGTTTAGAAGATATTAAATGAATCAAGAATTATTCAATGCCAGTTTACATAGACAGAGCAAAGGAAAGATAAAAGATGATCAATTAGAATAATTTGGGCTTTATGAAAACTGTAGTTATCTGGTTAGAATAACTTTTGTAGATAAAACCTCAGGCAACCAGATTAAATCTAAATGATATCATGTAAAAATATATTAAAAGTTTTTTAAAAATCCTGTACTGAACATTATTGAAGTTCAATAAGTTGATCTGCTATGAGCATTTAATATCAAATTGATTGATTTTAATAGCATGTTGACCTATTTCAGGTTGTATGGTTATATTTACTTTTTTTGGAAGTTTTTTTTTCACACAGTCTTATTGAATATAAATAATTTTTAAACAGGTCCATTTAGCCTATAAATGGAACCCTAACAGTTACTACCCCTCCAGGTTGGAGTGGACCTAGGAGTAATGCCAATGAAGGGGTACTCTACTTCACTATCAGATACAGTTTAGTGTCATACTCAGGACAGCCCTTTTTTAGGGGGGGGGAATACAGACAGCATATTCTAAGCCTCACTGACATGGAGGTTAGTATCAGGACAAGAATTTTGTTTAAATCAACACTGGTAAAAAATAGCATTAAAATTCCATGGCAATTTTCACTACTAGTTTTTCTTGATTACTCAGAGGAATCACTTCTCAAAGAATTAATCTTTCTTGCTCTTTCTCAGAATATTTATCATCTTGTATCTCCAAACAGAAATGCCAATTTCTACTCTTGAGACCAAAACAAAAGCTAAAGTCATTGCATCTTTTAAAGTAAACAAACAAATTAATTTGGATATGTCTTAAACCCATGATTTTCTGCAGACAAGTATATCAATGTATATGTTAGAAAAAATAAAAAATAAAAAAGTTTTCCTATGAGAGGGATAAAAAAAATAGCTCAAATATATATTTAAAAAAAGTTGAACTTAAAAGAAATAGAAAGTTTATAAACTTATAAAAACTAGTCATTAAAGAGAGAGTAACATCCGTGTTCAGAAATACAATGAAGAGTATCATGCCAATACAAACAAAGTTGTTAATTTGAAAATAATGATTCTGACCAAACAGAGATAAAAAGGATGCATAAAGAAGAACAGGGAAATGCCAAAATAAAAACATGATGATATGATGGAAGTTTAATTCTTTTTGATTTTAGTATTTGCATCTTTTCTTTTAAAAAAAATCTGAGGTGACCATTACCCATCATCAGGCAAAAACCTCTCAGCCTTTAGTTGGTGATGTAAGGGAAAGATAAGGCCTTAGATTAGAATAGTAGTTAATCTACTGTGCCAAGCATTAACCCAATATCCATCAGGATTATTCATGGGAAAATTTTCAACTTCTCTTTAATAATTAACACGGACACTTTCCAAAAATAATTTTGCTTTTAAAATCTTATCTGTTCAGCTGGTCTTCTTAATTTATCTGGTGAGTTACAATAAAGACAGGATAGTTTAAATGTTAATATGGTAGTTATAAAAACAAATTATCTTTTAGATTCTTTTGATGGATACCTTGATCAGAAAGTGAGTTCATTAAAAAAATCCAAAGAGAATACTTGTTGCAAATCTTTGATACAGTTTGGGAAGCAAGAGACAAAGAAAGGTTCAAACAGCAATTTAGAAAGATTTAGATTAGAGTACATAAATGATTTTATTTCTATTTTTCATAGGGAACATTAATTTCATTCAATCGTATACTAAGTTTGCTCAAGAGTTTATAGCCAAGAGTGACTTTAGCAATAAATATACACCACATAAATATTCATTATAATCATGTTGGAGAGAAATATACCACATATTGGTTTACAAACAAATATAATATTCCCAATTTTAATAACACTTATACACGTTGTGTTAAGTGAGAAGGTATCAAGTAACATTTTTTGAGTCTTTGGTATGACTCAACATGGGATTGAACCCTGGTCTCCCAGGCCATTGGCAAACACTCTACCCATTAGGCCAGTCTACATCTATTCTTTTTATACAAATCTGGTTAAAAGGAATAACTTCCTATAATAAACATAATTCATGATCATGATTCATTTACCTGAAGCAAAAAGAATACACTGCTTCATGTGACTTTCACAATATGGGTATTTGTAATGTGATTCATGTACATGCACAGGTTTGAGTTCTTATGTTATAATCACATGAATATGCATGAGTTATTGTGTATATAAGTACTAGTCTAAAGTGACACAGAGCATTTTGTCAACAACCTTTTGAAGAGAACCAGAATGAGAGTGACATTTGATTGAAGCATATGGAGCAGACCTTTGTAGGTGAGACAGAGTGAGAAGGAAAATGAAAAATGAGCTCTGGTTTGGAAGAGCTGTTCTGACAACAATTAGAAACATGTGACTTGCAATGAGAGAAGAAATAAATCTATTGGCATTTTTCATTACACATATGGACACACAAAACATATATAAATTTATTCATACTTGTTAGAAAGATAAAGTTTAATTCCAACAAAATCTGTGGTCTAATGATTAAAAAAATTACAATATACCTATTTTTCAATCTAATTTCCCTTGTTAATGCACATCATGCTGTGGTGAATACCAATAATATAAATCAAACATTATACATTTTATCAAAAAATTCAGTTAATAACTTAGGCTATGAACTTATTGATCCATCCTTGGAAACTGGCAAACTCTTAACTTACTTTCATAAAGACATATTTCCTTGCAATTTATAAAAAAATATCAAGTATCAAAAAACCCCTAAGGCAAATAAAAAAAAACCCAGCAACACAAACCAAGAATCAAATGCCTTAGTTACTTAATATGCCAGTGATGATGCCACTGTTACAAGTCTTAAAAGTAGCAGTTGCTCACTCATGTATAATCAAGTAGTTCTGGATTTTGCTGGAAGAAAGAGTAGAATTTATATTGAAAATCACTAGCAGCTCACTCATTAAAATAATAAAGGACAAATTCTCTGAAGAGCCAGTTCATTTAAGACAAAAGTGAATACTTATTCTAATTTACAATTACATATACCAAGTCATAAAAAAAAGAATAGTGATTAAAAAAAAAAAAAGTAAATTATATCATGTATACTAGATCATATAACATCAATAGCTCAAGGTCTTCTTTAATTTCTGCTAAGGAAAATATTAAATGAAGAGAAATTTGGATATTTTACAAACAATATCATATGTCTAAAAACATTAAATGAAAAAAGATGAATATCAGTTTATTGAACAAATAAAAAAAATAGATATTTTATCAAAGAAAAAACAAAACAAAAAATTTTGACAGTATGTCAATAAATACAAATTATTATAATTCATATTTTATGTATGTAATTATATAATTATACAGGGCGTTAAAAAAAATTTGATATCATTTGAGATGTAGAGGGTGTTTCAGAAAAATTTATATCATTTTGTAATCTAATAACTTGACCAATTCTCATTTAAATGATCTTAAATTTCATTAGTATGGGTAAAAGCAACTCAAAATCCTATGTTTAAACACCTTTTTCTTTTCCAGTGAATGATATTTCTACACCTGAAAAGAAAAACAAAACATTAAACATAGAATTTTGTGTTGTTTCTACACACAGAATTTGAGATAATTTGAATGAGGATTAATCAAGTTATTAGATTATGAAATTATATCAATTTTTTCTGAAACAACCTGTAAAATTATTTACCTAATCTTATTAATTCAACTGACAATGGCATTGTATAGAGTTTTTAAAGCTGTTCCACCAATAATCTCAGAGTATATTAATTTCTTTAATTATTAACTAATTTGTTCATTGAATCATTTCTTTTTAAGTACATTTTGAATAACATATATGACTTGATTAACAAAAAGTAATTGACAAGCATTGATTGATAGATTTTAATAGCATGTCAATTCATCTGGGTTATTTTTTTCCAAGAGGTTAAGAGTTGCATACATTGTACATTCATATTTATATATTTTCTGCTGTTTCTTAAATTTTTTGCACATGATTATATGATATCAAGTATTTCTATCTAATACAAATAATTTTCAAATGGATCTATTTGACATATAGCTGTGACTCACACAGGTACTACCACTCTAGGACAAAGTAAACCTAAGTGTAATGGCAATGAAGGGATACTCCACACTCCTACTAGATGCAGTTTAGTGTCATACAAAGGATACCCTTTTTGTAGGGAGGAGTTTCTTATTCCTCTGCTGGTAATACAGTCAGCATATTTTAAGCTCTACCACAACAGGGCAAGCACTGAATTCAATAGTAGGATAGAGAAAAAAGTCATGTTATAAATATAAATTAGCAAAAAAGAATTGTTTCAAGGTGAACTTTGCTTTATGGTTGTCACTGTAGGAAATGGAAATGGCAATATAGGATCAAATCCTGGATGAAGCTGTTTGCAGTTCATTTTGCACTAATGCCCTTGAGAAAAGTATAAATACATTTGTCCACCTCTCCAGCCATGGGTAAATAATAATAGACCGAGTTCTTTATTGTTAGTAAAGCAACCAGTCTGGAAGAAGGAAAACTCTGGATTCAAACCAGCTTTATTCCACTTAAAAATTGACCTTGTGTTACAGTCTGTTTGTGGTAGAGGAGCTTGTCAAAGACATATTTATACTTAAAACAGAACCTAGAATGTTCAATTTCATGCACGAAAGCTACAATCGCTGCTTTTTTTTAATAAAAGCCTCAAAGTTAATAATACTTTTATATTTACATTTCTAAGAATCTACCAATTACAGCAACTATTACTAATATTATGAGGGACACATACATAGACACTAAAAAAAACATTATCATATTATTTAGATTTTTCATGTAATCTATATTACTTTCTTAAAATTTGTTTGTGTGTGTATCTATCCAAGGATTACTGTCAGGGATCTGACTTTTTGTAAAGATATTGATATGACCTTGCAATAAAAATGATCTAATATTGACATTCAAGATAATTGGAGATCACTAGATATCATCAGATGACAAAATATGACATTCCTGGCTAAATGGAGAGTTTGAAATGAAATGCAAAAACATTTTTTTACCTTATAAGTAGTGGGATAGATGAAGTTAGACCCATGTTTTTTATATGCTAAGCTATATGCTTGATGTTCACAAGTAAGTTGCAAAAAAGGATTCAATATATTTACAAACTATGGAAGAATATGAAATGCTCTTAGAAACTAATCACAATTTTTCTTTATATTTCAAACTCTTTTTACTGTTCATTTATATGATGTTGATATACCTGTATTCACAGAACATTTCTAAAATATATAAAAATTATTTTATTAAAAAAAAACTGTCTCTTATCAAAAAAAAGATAAGAGACACTTTTTTTAAGCAATGTGGGATACCTCTGCAAGTAGTTATATACACATTGATAATTATTCAATTTACTATAAACCAATCAATTTATGATACCCTAAACATCATCATTAGTTGTTAAACTTTGAAATTGATTATATGGTTATTCAATTCAAAGGTGGAATGAAATATTATCAAAAGTAGAAATTCTACTTTCAACTGTGAACTATACTATTCACTTAATGAAAGAAAGGAAATCAGTAGGCTTCATTCAAGTTGGCCTAAACAATCAAAAAAGTGTCTTGAAATAAGGAAAATTCAATTAAAAAAATGATTGCAAGGCAGTTTTTGCACACTAATTCTGAAATTAGATGTTATAATTTCAAGAGTTATCTAAAACTACTGATCTTATTCTTTAATCCTTAGAACCTTGAGCCACCCATACCTATGCTCTCTACTCTGAACTTCTGGCTGAAAAATAGTTCTACATGTAAAATGGCCTATCTGATATCTGGAAAGAGATTTTAGGTGGTACTTTCTTTTTACCTGGACAGCCTTATAGGCTATGAAATAGTAGATTACAACATTTTATAGGCAATGGTAATGTAGAAATAGGGATTCAGGTCACCTTTGTAGATGTACTCTCAGGTATTGGTACAAATACCAGCTGCTTGAGTTCAAAGGATTTACTTTCCTCATATAAAGAGTCTGTTTGAAAGAGATAGTCTCTTTTTAAAAAAATAATGCATTGTAAATAGATAAAAAATTACCCAAATAGAAGAAAAATAGTAGCAAATATACTCATCAAACCAAAGCTCACAGCAATGCATGCAACCATATTCTAAATGCAGAGTTAATCTACAATCCTTTTCTTGTTAAACAAAGAAATCAAAACTGGACTGCTGTATATATTTATTTGCAAGGTTAATATATGCAGCCTCTTTCAATTTTCTCATCTTCCAGCAAGGTTTTTTATCTATTATTTGGATTTGACTCCTTGAGGAGGGAGGTCCTAAGTTCATCTCTCTCTCTCTCTTTCCTAGATATGATCTACCAAATCTGATTTTTCCACTTCACCTTTGGATATAGCTTTTCTATTTTCCTCAAATCTGACTTGCAAAGATCAACTGGCATCTCCCATATAGCCTTTTTGACATTTAAATGAGATATCATCCACTTTTCTTGTGAGGGACTGACTTTCCTAAGAAGGTTGTGAAAAATGTCTGTGCTGTTGAAAACCAACCTGATATTGTAATACTTACAAATCCTTTGGACGCAGTCAGCTATTCCTCTTAAAAACATTAAGCTTACTGTAACTATATAATGACGTTTTTTCTCCTGTTTCTCATTTTAAATGTTATATGAGGTTAATAGCCCTTACTTTGAAGAGTATTGCTTATATGTATTAACTCTACCATTAAATTCTGGAGATCACTGCTGGTAACCTTTTCTTAGGAATAGTTTAAACTAAAATTCAGGTATAACCCAGTGAATGTTGTTTTTCTATACACTCAAGTCTTAAAACCAAAACATTGTGGTAGCAACAAAAACAAAGAGATCAATAGTCTGAACACTTTTTGGAATATTGGATTTTGGGCTATAGTGTGAGGAGCAAATTTGGTACACTCGTTAGTCAAAGCTTCTGGAGTGTGTGGAGAATATCAATTCAGAAAAAGACATATCTATCATGGTGGTGGTGGAAGATAGCTCTCCTAGTATTCACGGATAAGTTATTTGAACAAAAACAGGTTTCATAGAGGGTAGTATGAAAAAAAAAAAGACCTGAGAATGACAGGTTTAAAGAGATATTCAGTAAATCTCATAGTCAAGTCAGTTGACTTACATGAATCTTTATTGAACATGTCTGTGTTATTTTGGATTATGAAGTAAGAAAAATATTGAGAAAATGTTGTATAAATAAAAAAAAAATTTCTTCATATTTTGACCAGTTATTCTACAAGATAGATCTAATAAAGTTGACATCTGAAAATGTCAAATCTGTAATTGTAAGTTGGTCAAATTTTAATTTGTATAAAATATTATTAATTTATGTAGATTTTTGAAAATTAAATTTCATTTCAAAATAGAGGTGTCTATTTACTCTGGTATGTCTCTGTGAATAAAGTTAGGTATTTTTTTAGAAGAAAAGTTAGCACATAGCTTGTATAATAGAGTTATCTTCAAATGAGTATATCCTATGCAGAGAGGTAGGACCCAACCCCCAACCCTGCCCCAGGTATCCTGGGTATGACACTAAACTGCATCTGATGGTGGGGCTTAAGATCTGGAGTGTGTGGCATACCCCTTCATTGTCATTACTCCTAGATACACTCTGATCCAGAGTGATAGTACCTGTTAGGGTTCCATCTATAGGTCAAATAGATCTGTTTAAAAATCATTCTAATTTGATAGGACTATGTGCAAAAAGAAAAAAAAAGGTTCTGAATTTTGAAATTCATCACAAAATATCAGTTTTATAATTATAATCTCTTTTGTTTAAAGTCTGTTTAGTTTAAACCATAATTGATTAAGTAAAAAAAAAACAATAACTGAATTAAATTGATTTTTATTTTCAATAATATTAACTGCATTATTCTTATCTTATTCCTTAAACTATTGGAATCCCAACTTTGATAAAAACAGGTAAAAAATAAACATGATAATGGTATAAAACTTTATATGAACATTAAAAACTATCATTAATAAGATCATAACAAATAGTATGATTATTTCTTTTGATAACATTCCCATACAGATGCAATATTTGAAGTTGACATATTTCAGTTAGTGTTCTTTTATTTATATCCTAATTTCAGAACTGATAGAATTTCTTAGGTTGCTATCCAAAATACAGATTAGACAATTTTCCATAAAAAGATCTTTGAAAAAGAAAAGTAGAGATACAGCTTCATTTTTCTTATTTCTATTTAGGAAGAAAATTACATGTATATTATCAATTACAATGTTTTTCAATACTACACTTTTGGGTAGATGGAATTGAGCATTTCATAAATGCATGTTGTAAATTGAGAGCAACAACATCCATTTCTTGCCAAAGGCCTATTTTGGATTAATTTCAATTTCAGCCAATCATTTTACTTGCATAACTAATGACATTTTCTGTACATTTAGAAGAAACATATCATGTTCACACTCTTCTTTAGAAAACATGTTCTATGATACATTGAGAAGACAATTTTTTTAATTACACTTACTGAATTTTCATCAAGATAACATTTGAGGAGATTTTTTTAAACTATACCTTATATTCTAATACACCTTCCTTAGAATTTTTAAGAAGATTTTTTAAAATGATAAATATAAACAACAGATAAGATGAACACAGATTTTCCTTAAAACAAACAAAAAAATCAGTCTCTGTATATTTTCACTTATTTATCATTTAACAGAAATCTGATTCTATTGGGATAGAATATATTGTAAATAACATGGAAAGTAAAAATAGATTTCTCTTGGCAATTTATTTTTGCACTTAAGATTTATCATCTTTTTCTTTTTTGTTTGTTTTGTCCTCCCAATATGAAGCTGTCAAAAATGTTAAAAGAATATTTTTGTACAAAAAGTATGATAAACACAATATCTTTATCAACAGCAACAATTTTTTTCTACAGAAAAACATTTTTTAACCCTTACGAAAAAGAAGGTAAATATTCATTGATATAAGAATCAAATGACACAATCGGCATTATATATGAATAATAAACAAATCGTTTCAACATTGAAAGAAGACAATGCTGTGGCTTTTTATTGAAGTACTTTGTTTTTAGTCAACACTAAAAGTTCAAAGTCAATTCTGGAAATTGGTTTAAACAAAACAGGCTACATTTTTCCATTGATATCATCAAGATATGCTGACAGCACAGATTCCTTTGATGCTTTCTCACTCTTGCCATCCATCCTTATTGACTATCACACTTCATATATCCTCTAGACAACATCAAGTGTCTGCACAAAGTTGATGAATGCAAGTTGTTGCTGGTTGAGCAACACTGGTGTGTCCATATGTAGGAATCTACAAGAGAATGTTGCTTATGAGTTCATCCTTACTTTTCTAGCAGTATGTTTTGCTCATCTGTCTGGAGATAGGAGTTAAGTGGCTGTACTGCTGGTGTTTTGTGGTGCTGCTTCCAAGTTTTGTTCAAAACAGCATGTAGCTTGTGTAGCTTTTTCTCCAAGCCTTTTGCAAGAGTCCAAATAGTGCAGCCATTCAATAGTACTGACATGGCTATGGCTTGGAAGGATTCTCATTTTATTTCATCAGAGAAATCAAATTTTCATATAGTTTATAATCTGTCAATAGCAGTCCATGCTTGTTTTATGTGTATGTTGACATTGCTTTCAGTAGATGAGATATTGTTGCCAAAATATATGAAATGGTCAACTAATTTCAGAGGCTTGCCATTTAATGAGAAGAAATTTAAAAAAAAAAATGTTTAGAAGTTTATGAAAAAAAAAAAAAATTAATAATTTTAATGAATAAACATCAGCTTTGATTATTAAATAATTCAATCATTATCAGGTAAAAATGAATCAACCAATGGGAGAGAATCAATTGTTTAAACATAATGAATAAGATTGATAATTTAAAAAGTTTGGATATTATCTATTTCAAAATTTTAAATCTTTCCAAGTCCATTTTCCCAACCTCTATCCCTTTGACAATAAAATGCATTCAAGTATGGCAGTGTATAACAGATGTTTTAAAAATGCGCCTCAAGCAAATCCATATTTATTCCAAATTTATACAACACAAATTCAAACAGGACACAGCCCAAAACTCTATTCTGATTATTCATTCTATACTTTTTTTGTCTTTTAGAAATTTTTGTCCATCTTATGACATCTGAAGTGGAACTAAATCTATTAACTACCGATCAATCATTTTTTGACAGATATACCAAAACAACTTGTTTAAATGTTACAATCGCTAGTCACTTTCCCTAACTAAAAAAAAGAAAATATTTCTTATTTTTTCTCTGTTATTTTGCTTTAGGCATCTTTATATTAATGTTGGTTTTATTTAGAAGTAATTTCCATTAGAAAAACTGCTTTGGTGATGACACAGATCATATCAGAATAGATCAGAAAGACCAATAACTGACAACACTCACTCAGAAAAATATTCAGAAGTAATCTGAACAACATATCAGTCTCAATACTGTTCATTTTATTTTTGTCCTTAGTCAATAAAATTATTTCTAAATAGTTTGCTGGAGGAGTTAAATTGGTATTTCAAGGATAGAGATGGGGAAATAGAGTTTCAGGAATAGAATAAAGTTTTGCCAGAAACTGGTGAAACTATTCCTATTACAACAGTAATCTTATGAAACTAGTTTTAAAAAAAATGTATGTATTCATCTGATATGCTTTTCTAAGATAAAAAAAAAATTGAATAATATCCATTGTTTTTTTAATGTTCTTTTTTGACTGTTATTTAAAAAAAACTATTGAAACTATCTTTTTAATTTTTTGTTTTTACAATTAAAAAATTCAAAATCAGTAAATTTTAACAAGGCAGATTTTATGGGAATGAATAGATTTATTCAACTGTAATAGGTCACTATATCTATATAGAGAAAACAAGAAAATGAAGAGGAACTCCACATTCCCCAAAGCTCTAGGACTGGAGCCTCACTATCTGTTGGAGTTTAGTGTCATATCTAGAACACTTGTTGAGGAGTGGTCTTATCTTTCTGCAGAGATGCAGTTGGCATATTTTACAGCCCAACCAACTGGGCTGATTTAAAAAGGATGTGTAAAGAACAGAATCAAAATTCATAGGTAATCTGGGCATAAATATAGATTAATTCAATAATAATCTTTATCAAATCACTTTAATACAATTATATATATATATATATATATATATATATATATATATATATATTCATATAATAGACATTTTATGACAACCTCTTTTGTTTAAATATCAAAATCATCAATAATTTACAAAGAAATAAAAATAATTAAAACTAGACTCATTTATATTCAAGACATTTCTTCAATGTTTCTGTATGCACATCACGGTTTTCTCAAAAGAGTCATTTTAAAAAAAAATAAGAAAAAAAAGATCAATTATATCTCTGTAAACCTGTATATGCACATATATAAAAATAATATTTCACTAGAATCAACTGATCTGATTAACAAAAAACAATATAAAAACAAAAATACTGCAGACAAGAAAAATGAAGCTACAACATCAACTTTTAAGAAACAAAAAGCAAACAACCAGGAATAAAAGACAGATTTTAAGATAATTTTCATCAGATTATACTAAAGTATTAGCTGATGAAATTGGCTAAAAAGGATTTAATCAAATATAACATACATAATATTTTTGTAAAAATTAATAATTGATTAATATCATGAGGCACTTTGACAAAAACTACTGGATTTTTCATTATTCAAGAATTTGTAGGTTATTTAATGCCAAATCCATCTTTATACAAATAATCAGTTCTATTTCAAACAAATCAGTTTAGCATGAGCACACAGTTTGATTGTCAAGAATATTTCTATTTCAAACTATTCAGTTTAGTCAAAAAGTTCTAATTCAGTCAATTCAGTTTAGTATAAGTATAGATTTTGTTTACACACAGTTAAATGGCAAAACAGTTCAATATTAAACAATTCAGTTTAGTGTAAGTACAGTTTTAATGTCAAAAACAGTTCCATTTCAAACAATTCAGTTTAGCATAAGTATGCAGTTTAAATGTAAGTATACAGTTTAATTGTGAAAAACATTTCTATTTTAAGCTATTCAGTCTAATCAAAAAGTTCTAATTCAAACAATTCAGTTTTGCATAAGTACGCAGTTTAGTTCTATTTAACCAATAGATAGGGCCCTATCAGGTACTACTACTCTGGGCCAGAGTGGACCAGGGAGCAATGGCCATGAAGGGGTGCTCCACATTCCCCAAAGCTCCAGCATCACTGGAACCTCACCATCAGATTGTTTACTGTCATATCCAGGACACTCGTTGGGGGGTGGGTCTTACCCCTACGCAGAGGTGCAGTTGGTGTATTCAGCAGCTCCAGCCAATTGGGCAAAATTCAAGAGAAGGAGTTTAAGACCAACATAGGACCCATAAAAACGGTTACTGTATTTTCTAGCATGCAACATACATATTTAAAAAAAAAAATTATGCAAATACAAACTAGACAGCTAAAGGTCTTGGATAATTTGCAGTATGCATTAGTCCATCAAATACCCTTGTAAATAATGCATCTTATATGCAGGCAAATATAGTACTTCTTATTTCATTTCATTGTAAATCTAAACTTTTCTTTTGAAGATATTTTTTTTTACTACAATCCAAACATATATTCTTATCCTAGTGCAAAAGTCATTGACCATTTAAAAAAAAATAAAGCCCTGTAAAGCTGAAAATGGAGAGTATTTCAGGAATATTATATTCCACAGTTAGTTCAAAGTAATTTCCAAGAGTCAAAATAAATATAATTAATAGGAAAATTTCTTTCCCTTTTTTTATTCAAAAGATGTTCAGTTTTTAAAATGGTGACTATTGTGCCACCCTGAATAGATTAAATGAAATCTATTTATGTCTAAGCTTTGAATAAAAAATGAGGTCATTTTTTCATAACTAAAGATTGTACATAATGTATTCTCTCTCTCTCTCTCTATTATATATATATATATATATATATATATATATATATAGAGAGAGAGAGAGAGAGAGAGAGAGAGAGATTTATTGTATTTCATATTTTCTGTCACTCTTTCTCTTACCACCACCATCTCCCTCTCTGTGTGTGTGTGTATATATATATATATATATATATATATATATATATATATACACACACAGAGAGGTGGGGGTAAGAGAAAGAGTGACAGACAGAAAATGTGAAATACAATAAATATATACAAAAGAAAATGTGTCTATTGAAAATCATTGATGAATGAATATTGATGTATTTTATAGCATAAAGGGTGCACCTTAAATTTAGCATTAAATATATAAAAAAAATAAAATTGCAGGAAATTTTCTATAAGCTGACCCCCCCCCCCCCACCCGTCACACTCTGAACTCACTGGGAGGAATTCATAGGTCAGTAGCTTAATGCAAAGCCTTATTTTTCCTCTGTAGCAGACAGGGTCATTTTGAGACAGATTTTGAACAAAAAATGTGTATCTTACAAGTATCACTCATAAATAAGTCCACTTATACTTTTTTTCATAAGTAAATTTTCTTCTGAACTAAGGATTTTATCATTTTAAGTAGAACATTATATAATCAAAACAGATATGATTAGGTATTATTCATTGCTTAACTCTACCCCACTGAAATTGTAACAAATAATAAATTTGCTTAAATATCTATAAAGGATGTAATTTTTATACATACTTATATTTTTGGCTACAAAGTTTCAGTGCTGTAGCTTTGTAATAAATAATACCTAATAATATCAGCTTTGTTTATAATGTTTCATCAGAAATTATAAAATCTTAGTATTTTTTGCTTAAGAAGAAAATTAACTTCTTGAAAATTGTTAGACACATACTTATTTCTGAGCATTATTATATATCTCCCTCCACCAGCTATGGGTTAAGTAGTATCACTACAGGTTGGTTTTATGGCATATCAACCCTTGTGGGTTATTTAATGACAAATCCTGTATATATATAAGTAAAGTTGGCGACCATAGTTGAGGGTGACCAGAAGGCTCCCTTTTCAATAACACCAAGGTGTAGTTGAGGGTGACCAGAAGGCTCCCTTTTCAATAACACCAAGGTGAGGGTGCTATTTCTTTCCCTGGATTGCTGCACTTTACCCTCGATATGTACCTTATATTGCAGAGTGCTAAGCAAGGAGGTATCAAATACCATTTTTAAAGTCTTTGGTATGACAAGATCTGGGATTGAACCCAGGTCTCCCAGACCATTGGCAAACACTCTACCCACTAGGCCAATGAGCTGGTTATAGCTTGTAGGTAACTTTATTTTTAAACAAGTTATTAGAGCTCATTTGTTTGCACAGATTTAAATGGTTTCAAGTATTCCTATCCTACACTAAGTATTCTATTTAATATTAATCATTTATTTGCACACAGGTAATTTCAAGTATTGCTATTTCAACATTAGTAATTCTATATATCAGGTATTTCTGTGTAATATGAATAATTTGCACACAGTTGTATGATTTCAAATAACTAATGATAATAACAACCCTAAGTAAATGATCAAACAGTTCTTTTTGACCAATAGATGAGACCCTAACAAGTATTGCCAATCCAGGTCAGAGTGGACCTGGGAGTAATGGCAATGAAAGGCTATTCCACATTCCCTAAAGCTCCAGAACTAGAGCCTCACCAGCAGATGCAGTTAGCATTATACCAAGGACACTAGTTGAGGAAGTCTTACCTCTTTGCAGAGGTGCAGATGGCATATTCTACAGACCCAGCCAACAGGGAAGAATACCACTACTGTTCTTCAATGAGGATGGCTTTGGTATTAAATAACCCACAAAGGCTGATATGCCATTAAACAAAGAAACCAAGTCATTGTAGTTGCACACTTTATTAATCTTTGTGTGCCCCAAGTTATTTTCTAATGGTTTACTTCATTTCTATATTTCACAATCATGTTATAACTGGTATTATACAATGGTTGTATACTTTACACCTAAAACATATTGGAAATGTGCTTGTCATTACATCTGTTTTTATTAAATGCCTTCTAACCTATCATTATAGATTTTTTAATAATCTTTTTCAAAGTTTATCATCTGTTTGAAGAAATTGTCTTCTTTACCTTCTTCCAGAACTTCCACTTTTATTTCTCTAATTTTTTTTTTGTGATATTACAGGTGAACAATACTTTTATCTTACTTCTGTTCATCTTTAAATCTATTTTGATACTTTAGCTTACTTGAATCATTAATCATAACTTCTAACTCATCCAATGGTTTTGATATTAATACCTTCTTCTAATATACTCAAATAATTTGCATGTAAAAACTGAAAAAATCCCCAAATTCAAACTAAAAGTATCTATATTTGATCAATGTAGCTGTATTCATAATAAAGTTATGGTTTTTAAGACCAAGGTAGTTTACTATTCCATCATTTTGTGATGGGCACCTCAAAACCTAAAGAAAAGAAAGATCCTATAGAATAAAAACATGGCATGATTTTTTTAAAGTATGTATTTACCCAACCCCTCTGTCAGGATGCAACATGATGTCAATTTAGTAAGTGGAGTGGTAAAGTTTTAATTCAGAATTTTCCTTCTCCTAAATTGGATGCCTTACCCAGATCCTAGTTTGCCCTACATTTTACTCATAGTTGGGGGTGGGAAAAAAGAGATGGATTCATGACTTTTCCAAAGGCATTAGCATGAAGAGATATGCAAACAGCTTAATTAGTTTGATTTGGTTGTGTTTTATGGCATATCAACCCTTCTGGGTCACTTAATGCCAAATCCTGTTTATATATGATTTGTAAGCAAATAGTTTGTAGGTAATATCATTCTAAAATTAGTCAAAGCTTATTTGTAAGCACACAGTTAAATGGTTTATAGGATTGCTAACACGAATAATTCTAAATAGTTTTAAGTATTGCTAATACTCATAATTCTATTTAATATTAATCATTTGTTTACTTACACTTAAATGGTTTCAAGTATAGTAAATGATTAAATAATTCTATTTAACCAATAGATGGGATCCTAACAGCTACTAGCACTCCAGATCAGAGTGGACCAGGGAGTAATGACAATGAAGGAGTATTCCACATTCCCCAAAGCACCAGGACTGGAGTCTCACCATCAGATGGTTCATAACCAGAATACTCATTTAGATGAAAGAAGTTTATTTACATAATTGTTAAGTAAGAGCCAAAATATCTAAGAAAAAAACTGCTTTAATCATGACTGCAAATTATTCCATTGCTTTGACCATGTATGTATTTACCCAACCTCTCTATCATGAACAATGATATATACAAATGAATTGTTTTAAAGTGACATGATACAAGGTCAATTTTTGACTAGAGTTTAACTGGTTTGAAATCATAGGTTCCCTTCTTCTAGACCAGTTGCTATACCAAGGTTAAAGAGGCCAGTCTGCTCTACTATTTACTTACAGCTGTCCTAAGGATAAATGCAAACAGCCTTATCCAGGATTTGAACTGAGGTTGCAAAGTCCATTTCCTATGATAGTGACTGTTACAACATGAGAGCCTTGACCATCTAAGGAAAACAATCAACAGGCAGGTTTCAACATAGAAAGAGATAGAAAAAAGTATAAGTGAACAGACATTGTCAGTGCTAATTTGACATGATATACTCACTGTCCCCTGTCCTTCACATCCTCATCCTACACCCATTTCTTGTATATGTTTACTGAGGGAGAGAGGGGAATATAGGGTGGGAGATGCTGAGAGAGGTGAAAAAGTTGGTCAATTACAAAGGTTGGTGGGTTCAGTCATTTACCAGTAGAGTCTGCCCAACAGCAAGCTAGTTTCATCATCCATTTCAACCACCACTACTACCACTACCACCTAAGAACAACCATGCTGTGATGGGTGGCAAAGCCTCCAGTTGAGTGAGACTTGTCAGTCGCCTTAAAGTCTACAACATATTGGGAGTGGGGAGCAGAAACCTGGCATATGGCAGCTGGATGACTTTTTACATACATTCCCATCATTCTCATGAACATACTTTTCAAGTGGTCCCTATGTCATCAATGTAGATTTACCAAACTTTTTTCTAAAGCTTTGGGGTCTGTCCTAATAGCAACTTAGAGTCTTTTGAGCAGATAGTGTGAGAAGAAAGAAAATTTTTTTAAAAAGATGCTCAAGCCATGTGCTTCTCATTTGTTAATATGTACTAAATTGGAGTTGCAATTTTGATGATTACCTTTTCTCCAGCATCAATAACCCTAGAATCACAAAGCAAAGTTTATATATATATATATATATATATATATATATATATATCTCATTTGCATATAAGTGAAGAGTGCACATTCAATAAATACAATTTCTTGTTCCTTGCTCCTATAGAATGATCATTTTGTAGATGGGAATATGGCCAGGGGCTAATGAGAAATAATCTTCACTTGATGCATCATTGTAATCTAACAGGGCAGAAAATAGAATTCAAGACCTGATTGAACATATTATCCCAATTCCAAGATGGAGCCAAGAGATATAAATTGGTTATTTTTCTCTATTCATGGACATCCTAATAACTTTCTCAGCTCAATAGTTAAAACCTATCAACAGTTGAATTATTTCACACAACCACAGACACTTTCTATTAATCACAGGTAAAAGGATACATGAAATTATTAAACCGTTTTGACATATTTCTACGTCGGATTTAATTTCATAGTTTACTCAATGAATTTCATATATATTCCCAGCAGAATCTCTGAGAGAAATTTTATCAGGTAGTAAAAAATTGGGAGAGGGGCTTTGTTAGTTATCCTGTTTTTATTTATTAGAGTCTTATGCTAAGAGCTGTTAGGCTAACACAGATTGAATGTTCATCTTTAATATATACATTTTGGGAGCTCCAAAGCTTTTTTTTGACACCTCAGCCCAAGTATGTATGTCTGTATATATTCACCCAACCCCTCCACCATAGGCAATTATTAAGCAAAGTACAGTTGGTTTGAATTCAGAGTTTTTCTTTTCCTTGGTTGGTTGCCTAATAAAGGCTAAAAAATCCAGTCTACCTGGCTATTTTACCAATAGCTGGATGGAGACAGATAGAGCTATGCCTTTCACAAAGGTATTATTATTAAATGAAATGTAAAGTCTCATCCAGAATTTGAACTTTGCTAGCCAATTCTATCTCCTATAATGACAACCATTATGTTAAGTACACCTTCAGTATGATGTGTCATTATAAACCCTGATCCTCACTTTCATACAGAACAGTGAAATTTTATTAGAAAATGGTTACATTTATCTAAGAAAAAATTCAATTTATAATAGCTATGTATTCATAATTGTTTATGAATAACTTGTTTAAAGGCAACTTTTGATGGCCATGCGGCTGAATATCAAAACCTACCCTACTGATATGATCTATATTATTAATTGCTAATAATGAAAAGAGAAGTACTCAATAATAAGCATTTACTAGTTTTCTCCCTTGAAAAATAATTATAAAATGTAGGAGAGCACAAATGCACACTATTACTAAGTTACAAATTGGACTGAAAATTGCTTTCTAAGTTAGAGCATTTTAACACTTTTCCGCCAATAAAAATCAGATAATTATTATACAGATAATGTCATTAAAATTGAAAAATAATAGGAAATGTAACAGCAAATAAGACCAGTATAGATCTTCCCCAAATAAGAAAGTATTATTTTAAAATGATTACAATCAAATCAATGTTTATGATAAAATAGCACAGATATCAAATACCTAAGTGGGGAAATTCTATATAGGTACTCCAATAAATCTATAACCTAATAATAAAAAAAATCACTTACTTTATGCAACAAATATTTGTTTTTCAACATAATATTCTTCCTGGCCAATACACTTGATTTAGAAATTGATATTAATTCCACAGGTAAAACATACATTGAAAATTGCATATCAAAATTTAAAGAAAATAGACTACATATTTATTGATCCATGTTTGGCAAACTGCTACAACAGGGTGTTTTGTTAGCCTTCAGGCTGAAATTAGAGCTCAGTTTATGTTTACCACTCTCAGTTGTGTTTTTGTCTTTAGACAAGACATGAAAAAAAAGTTTTATCCTGAGGATTCCAACTCAGTGGCAGCACCTCCTCACCACTACATTCAAAAGAGAAGGTTGGAGTAGTTCAATACCTGAAGGACAATGATCGTGGTCACTGGGGCTATTTTTGGCTTTGCTTATGCATATGCAGATGGATAATCTCAAACTAACCATGTGTTGAATGGATGCAGTAAGATACTTTTTCATTGTTATAAACTTTAGTAGCACCAATACAAAAGTGCAAGCTAAAATATACCCAAGATCAGTATTTTCTTTTTGAATGATGAAAATAAACACACTTTTGCTTGTCATGGTAGTAACATTACAGGAATCAGTATCAAAGTTTTTCTTGTTCCTATGATCAAATATTTGTCTACACAAAATCTACACCGACAAAAGATCTACATCAAGGCAAAAACATGGTAAATTTATTCACATCTTTTTTCACTTACTTGAAAGATTTTTTTAGCAACATTTACTACTTTTATTTCTGCATCAACAAATCAAGATGACAAAAAATATTCCAATAACAAATGTACTCAAACATATGTTTGTGTGTGTGTGTGTGTATATATATATATATATGTCTACTAGGATTAGGGAATGCCCCTGTGCCCATGTTAAATATACATAACAATCTTTAATAAATAAGATGTATATTAGTAGCAATTCTTTTTTTAAACCTTTTCTATCAGAATACATTTTAGATCATCATTTTATGTATACATATGTGATATATGTGGGAGATGACAACCATGCAAGATATGTCTTCATATGTGTGTGCATACATGTATGTGCCTGTAGATAAATAACCCATAGAATACTTTTTGTAGTATCTTTTCATATATATAATAATATACAAGATATATCAATATAAAACAAAATGCTATTAACAACCAAATCTATGAAAATAAAAAGTGTACGACACCACAATCTAACATGCTCAAGTGAGATGCGTACATTATATGAATTTTTAGGAACATATCTGAAAGCAAATACATTTAACATCATTATGAACTAATATCTTGCCCAGCCTGTTGAGGGTGTAGAATACACCGACTGCTTCTTTGCAAAGGAGTAAGACTCCTTACCTCCAAATGAGCAACCTGAATATGACACTAAACAATCCAATGGCGAAATTCCAGTAATGCTGAGTACCCCTTCATTGTCATTGCTCCCAGGTCCACTCTGGCCTGGAGTGGTAGCATCTGATAGAGTCCTATCAATGGGTCAAATAAAACTGTTTGACATTAAACCTGAGTACTTATGATAAACTGAATTGTTTGAAATAGAACTGTTTACATGTATAAAAATAGATTTGGCATTAATAACCTACAATGGTTGATATGTCATACAACCAACCAAAAACCAATATCAATGCCAAAGAATTTAGTGTTGCTGACTTGATGGCTAGGTCCTGTTTTTGTGAAAGGAGAATTTGCAGCCTTTCATCCATTTCTCTATTGTGTTTCATTTATAGACACTGCTGCCTAACTGGAAAAGTATGTCATCAAACTTTCTGATCTTCCATACTTCAGGAGGTATTTCATCAAAGCCTGCAGGTTTTGTTTAAAACTATTTTAGTACTGCATCAAGTTCTTCCTATGTAAACTGTCCTAGTCTGAAGTCTAGTTGGATATGAATGATTTTTTTGATTGGTTTATCTGTGTCTTCAGGAGGATTTCCAGACAGATTCTTTTCAGCTTTAGTCTTACTTCTTGACTGGCAGCTTTTAGTTTTGCTTTCAAGGTGCTTTACCGTCTGTTCACTTCATCTAGTATCTGCTATGCTAATCATGATTATCTATCTTATACCAAATTTCAGATTTTATTGATTTGGCCATGAATATATTTATTTTACAGGGTGGAACGATAAAATTGTCATCCTAAAGAAAATAACACAACAGCTTTATTTTAAAACTTTTATTGAATAAATCAATTCAGGTAACTTGATTATGTAGTAGAGCTGACATCTATTCAATGTAGCCACCTTCAGCCTCAATCACCGCCGTGATATGGATCCAGAACTGGGAGCATGCCTTTTTCACAAGCACTGGCGGGAGCTCGGCGAATACTCGGCGGATGGCAGCAATCAGGCTGGCTTTGGTGTGGTGTGAGGTCATGTTGGTGATGTTCTCGACATATGACCAAATGAAGTAGTCCAGCGGGTTCAGGTCAGGGGAGGAGATGGGGAAGTGAGAGAAGGGTACAAAGTCGTAGCACTCCTTCTGAAGCCAAGCCTTGGTCTCTTTGGACTTGTGGGCTGGCGCTAAGTCCTGCTGCCACACTCAGGGTCTGCCATCGGCCACCTGACTGCACCAGGGGATCACCACACTCTTCGGCACATTCAGGGACACTTTGGAGTTGACTTTAAAGCCAACTTTGAAGATGTGAGGTGGTATGTAGTGGCCCTCACTTGAAACCACACCAAAGACCATAATCGTAGCTGGAAACTTTGTTTTCATCACTCTGGGCATGTCCCTGTTATTCGTGGCAATCCAGATTTGCATTTTGAGGGTGCTGGCAATGGTCCTGTTGTCATAAATTGGATTGGTAGAGAGCATGATTTGTACAGCGGCGCAGCTCCGATCTTGCTCGTTGAACATTGTGTCACTTTCAGACATGATAGAAGGCTCCTATTGGTCTTGGGATTTGTACACAACCGGCCAACTAGTAGATGGTCTGCAACAAAAAAAGAAAACCAGTTTTCATTAAACGGAAATGGAATCATGTCGTCTTTTCTAGGGTGACAATTTTATCGTTCCACCCAGTAGTTGTTCTTTTTTGCATGTGTTAGTTCTCTCTGGACATTTGTAACCTTCTGCACATTGACATCTGTTGGGTTTCTTTTATTAAGAAGAATTTTTTTTTATGTTACCTCATTTTTTTCTAACTGCAATTGCCTCACAAAGAACTCTATATTTAGCTCTTGGTTTAGTTGGAATGCACTTGGCTGCTGCTTCTACATGTGCATTAACAAAGTTTTCATATTCATCATTCAGATTATGTTGTTTGGATGTCTTCTAAAGTGTATCAAACTTTTTTCTGAAGTTACCATATATTGATTTTTAATATCATTTATGGTGAGTGAGGACAAGTCATATTGTGAAGCTTTAAGTGTTCGGTTCTTACTTCTGTGTAGACTCTGGCAAATCTTTACCAAGACAATTCTATAATTGGGAGATACTTCTTCAAAAGAGCAGTATGCCTCACAGTTCTATGTGCTATTTATCCACTTCCTGTTTATGAATATATAATCTAGCCATGTTTAAGAGTTATCTGGGTAGATGTATATCCATAGTTTTCCTTCCATTTTTTGGAATCTAGTGTTTAGGCACGCTAGCCTGTTCTTGAGAGACAAATCTGCTAGATATTCTCTAATTCTATTTGGTGAGATGTGTAAGCAGAATCTTTTGTTTCCATTTTTGCCTATATGAGCATTCATGTTTTCATTGATGATTAGAATGTTGTGTTTGGGGATGTGTCTGACAAGGGAAGATAGTTCATTGTAGAAGGTGGTTACTATGATAATATATATACATATATATATATATGGAAGTAAATAGTGAAAAATAATCTGACAATGTGGAGAGAAATATTGAAAAACAAAGTAATCCAAGGTGAAGAGTTTAATATGAAAGAAAGTCAATGTTATAACATTTCGGTTTCAATAAACCATCATCAGGACTTAGAAAAGATGTTATGAAGTGTTGTTAGATCACTGATGGATGCTTAATGAAATACAAAGCATAACAAACGAGGAGATTATATATAGAGAGAAATTGGGGGCATTTCTCACACACCTACAATAATTTTTCTACCTTTAATCTATAGACATATCAATTCACATGTTTGATTTTATGATTTAACCATATTCAGTTATTCCATATGTTTTCTACTTTCTCCAACCTTTTTCTTCTTTCTTTTATCACCCCATTCCTTTTTCTTTCTTCCCTTTCTCCATTCTCTTCCTTTTTCTCTCTTCACTTTTCTTTCTTCCTTCTTCTATCTTTCTTTCCCTCTTTCTCTTCTTTTCATTCTTTGATCCTTTTCTCTTCTTTGCTTCCTCCTCTTTCTTTCTTTCTCTTTTTAAGCCATTGAAACTCTTGATGGTTCCATTTGTTTTACATCATTACCTAACACAGTCACATGATATTTTTTAAATATGAATTTTGACTTATTGATCTGACAGTTAATGCTGCTTACCCCCTTATTCTGTATATATAATCTCCTCTTTTGTTTTGTTTTATATTTTGTTAAGCATCCTTTGGTGATCTAATTATACTTCATAACATTTTTTTCTTAGTCCTGATGATGGTTTATTGAAACCAAAATGTTATAATGTCAACCTTCTTTCATATTAAATTGTTCACCTCAGATTACTTTGTTTTTCAATATTTCTTTCTCTCTCTCTCTCTCTATATATATATATATAACAGCATATAAGATATATATATATATATATATATGTGAATATTCTATGTTTAAAAGTCAAGTGTTGGAAGCAGAACTTCAATGAAAACTTATGAAAAGTCTAAGCTGAATTTTGGAGAACAATCTAAATCCAACTTTTGCTAAAACTAAGATCTATAAGATTTACAATATATATTTTCATGCCCTACACTGTCTCACACATGTTGACCTCATCATAGTGGCTTAGTGCTTAAAGATGCTGTACCAATAACAGTAAAATTTAGAAAAGCAAGCAAAATTTTCAAGAAGTATGGAAAAAAAAAAAACAGATTAAAAAAATACTGAAGACCATATTTTCTCAAGAATACTGAATGTGTTACTTGCAAAGAGAAAATTTTTTTCAAAAAAATTTTTTTTCATTTCCACTTCAGAGTAAAATATCTTTTCCTTCTTTCTCACCAATATCTGTTATGTTAAACCACTTGCTCTATTTTGAAGAGAGTAATTCACTTTTCCACCCAAGTTGCCTTCATATGTTCTCGCAATACAAATATTCATATTTTTCTCCTACATCATAAAATGGATTTGTATTATTCAAGCACAAACATCAAATCAACAATAGAATATAGATATAAAAATGTTTATCACATACAGAGAAACAGTTCAAGAATCAAAGTAGCAGCATCAATACAATTCAGTATTGTAAAGATATATAAAATGCTTTTTATTTTTATACACTCTTATATATTACTTATTTTGCTTGGAATGATACAGTTAATAGGATAAAATATGTTTTAAAAAGAAGAAAATTTTAATATCCCTTAAAAACATTTATCAGTAGTCATCATCATCACTATTTTTTCATGAAGCCCTAAACACAAATAATATTGATTATTATCAATACTTGATCATTCACATCTACTGTGAAAAAAACTAAGTTTTTATTATATGCACCATTTTTGACAGCACAAGTATACTAATTAAAAAAAAAGAAAAAGGAAGAAAAATAATCAAATGCTCTTAAGGGGCTTCCGAAACAATAAGTTATGTTGCTTTTACCATAGGCCAGCTCTGGCCATTTTTCCAAAATATCACTTATAAAAAAACATTTTTAAACACTATAATTATTTGAATATTTTAAACCTCAAATATACCAAATATTACCATCATCAAATTTAAAAAAAAGATACTTTTACCTCAGTATACTTTGAGAAATTCCGAATAGATCCCATATTCAGCTACTGATATCTTTAAATTTTAAAAATAAATGAATCACCAAATTTTTAATAGAGGTAATTAACAAATACATTCAGTCAATTAGGATTTACAAACTCAGCAATATGGCATTGATTATAGCTCACTATTCTGATCAATGAAGATATTGGTAAGTCTCACAAGAAATATTTTGGATTCAAATGAACAAGTATTAATTTCTGAAAACCAAAAACCTTAATTTCCTAAGCTCTGCAAATAGAGAAAATTGATAAATGAATAAATAAACAAACGAATAAGATTTATTCAGATGAGTGAAGTGGACTCAGTAACCTTTCAGCATTCAAACTCCATTTAATTTTTTACTTTTGATTATTTAGTTGAAAAACACTGCTCAGAGTTGACAAACTTCCTTTTCATAGGATTCCATCATAATTGGTGCAGAATGTCCTCATCCTCTCAATGTCAGTGCACTTACACTGCGACAGATTTTTGTTGATAAGAAAGATACCCATTCAATTGCTAACTTTGCAGTATGTTCAACAAAATGGATAGTTTAGATAGTTATGTGATCTTGGATTATTCTGAGATTATCCTCAGATGAATTCTACAACATATTCCTTACATAAGTACATTGATAAGTCTGCAACCAAAACCCTCTTTGCACAATTTTCATATTCCTAAAGTAAACCATTCTAGAAGCTACAAATAATATATTTGTAAGGTGACCTTACATTAATCTTAACTTGATATATATATATATATATATATATATATATATATATATATATGCCAAGTTAAGACTAATTTGAGGCCACTCTACATTAAGATGCAGTTTGCACTGTTTAGTTTGGACTTTTCTGTATCAGGCTTTCCATCTTTTTTTTTTTATCTTCAGGACAGAATGACATTTTCATGAAAAAATATTTCCTTGGCTATTGTAAATCCTAGTGTCTACAGTTTCTCACACAAGGAATTGTTTTCAAGAGCTCAAAAGATTGAATTAGAGAATCTTTCATGAGTTTTATGAAGTGTGTAAAAAAACTTTTTTTTTCAAAAACAGATTTATTGCTTTATTCATAATTTATGAGACTTGTTTCCCTCAAAATAGTTTCTTCATCTGTTGATACACTGTTCCTACTATTTTTTTAACCTATGAAATTGATTCCAGAAGTCATTTTGAGGAATAGTGTAAAATTCTTAGAGTACATTCTCTTCTATTTCTTCTATAATCTGAAATCAATGACCTTTCAAAGTGGAGTTCAGTTTGGAAACAAAAAAATCCACAGAAGAAAAATCCTTAGAGTAGGGAGGTAAGATCATTGTCCACAGATCATGAAGTTATCCAGATTTAGGATAATTTTTGTTGGATGTTCTTCTGGATTTAAATTGCTATTACAACTTGACACAATGTGTACAGCTCCAAGAATCCTCCTTATAGGATTGAACAACATTAGAAAAGTTTCCATAAAAGCTTTTCCAAATTTGAAACAGAATTTCACAGAAAGACCATTTGGGAAAACATTTATTCTAGCATGTCTAGCTCCAATACTAACCAATGTGGCATGATGAAGTTGCGTTTTTATACAAAAGGTCAAGGCCACTAGTACACAACATACTAAAACATCTCATACTTTGCATGAACTGAACTAATTTTTAAGAGGTATTCCAAAATAAAAAATATCAATAAATTGTCAAATAAGAAACTAATTTTTCTGATGGTTACAGATGTACAAGGTGAGAACAAAAACACTCCTTGATTCCATGCTGGATATGCTGTAGGGAGTCTGATATAGAATTTTACATCAACATTTTCCATTCAACTGTAATTTCTAAGACTATGCATAAAAAATAACTTTTTAAAAATCCATATTATATACACAGACAGTGTTTATAAGAAATAGGTAACATTTTAAAACAGCTGATGATAGTGAAGTTAGTAGAGAATAATAACATCAATTAGAATAATTCTGAATTTCTTAACTACTGAGTGAGTTGGTATCAAATGTACCCCAACAACCAGCTATGTTGGATAGAAAGCATACTATATATCCTTTGCATGCCAGAACAGTAGAAACATAATACTTAGAATTATGAATAATATAATAATAGTTTTATTTAAGACAGGTACAGAAGAGCTTTTTGCTTCAGATTTATCACCATAATATAAAACACACCCAGTCTGTGTAAATGCATACATGGGATTGATAGATAAAAAGTTTGATAGCGTCAACCTAAATAGTCAAGAAGCACAAATCTAGTCTTACCTAAAAGACAATTTTTCTAGTTTAAAAT
Organism: Sepioteuthis lessoniana; assembly: GCA_963585895.1. Lineage (NCBI taxonomy): Eukaryota > Metazoa > Mollusca > Cephalopoda > Myopsida > Loliginidae > Sepioteuthis > Sepioteuthis lessoniana. The sequence goes on from CAUZXS010005890.1 coordinate 50,971, forward strand.
TCTATATTGAAATAATATGCCATTAACGTTTTTTATTACCTAGTTGTTGAGTTGTATGCATGAAGAGAGTTGCAATAAACCATTTTTAGCATGGAGTAGTTTGTACTTGATAGATATAGTAACAAACTTGTTTGTACTTGATTGATACTGAAACAAACTTCTGATTACTTAAATTTTTACTCCTGTATTCTATTATGGTATCACTCACCTGCCATTTATACAGTCTGAACAAATGTCACATCATAGTAGTAATAGTAGGACAAGTCTTCATGCAATTATCCAACAATAAAGTGTGAGTGTATATATATATATATATATATATATATATATATATATACACACACACTACCAGTCAAAAGTATTGGGCCACTCTTAAAAAATTTTTGTTTCTCACCATAAAAGTGTTATTTTTAATGAAACAAGATAAGCACCACAATGGTTTTATTCATCATAATAAATACAAGTCATCCTGAGCCACATTAAATACAAATCAAACCAAAAAAACAACAACAAAGAAATTAAATTTTTGAACCCCTTCAGCCATTATCACTGCTTTACAGATTCTCAGCATTCTCTAAATCAAAGACTGGAGGTAGACTAAAGATAGTTCTATGCAGCTTTGTGCAAGAGTTGCCAGAGGTGAGCTGCACTTGTGGTTTGTTTAGCTCTGACTTTTTGGTCAAGTTGATCCCATACCATTTCAATGGTATTTAAGTTCAATGACTGTGCCAGCCAAGACTTTAATTAAAGGATGTGCTGTCCCTCTTTTCTTTTAATGTACCTTTAGCAGAGTTTACTAGTATGCTTTGGGTCACTATCTTGCATGAGTACAAATCCTTGACCCACAAGCTGCATTCCAGATAGGATTGCTGCAGTATGCTGTGATAGTTTGATTCAATTTGCACTTAACTGGTATAAATCCCTAACATTGCAATTGGTAAAAGCCCCTCACACCATACCAAAGCCTCTTCCATGCTTTACAGTTGGTGTGATACAGGGGGTTGCAGCTCTTTCACCAACTCTTCACTGCACATAGACCCTCCTATTTGACTCAAAGGTTTCAAATTTTGATTTGTCAATTCAAAGGATTTTTTTCCACAGTTCAATTGTCCAGTTTTTGTGTGCCTTGGTCCACTGGGGCCTTTTGACATTGTTTTGCTTCCTCAAAAATGGTTTCTTGACAGCAATTCTGCTATATAGGCCAGCTTCATAGAGTCTTCTCCTCACAGTGGATGTTGATACATTTTTTTCACAAATTGATTCAGTTATGCAGTGATATTAGCAGCAGTCAGCCTTCTGTCATGCAAGCTGGTGACTGATGAAATTGTCCTCTGCTCTTGTTGTTGCTTTTGGTCTAGTTTTGTCCTGTTCCTGATGTCTCCTAACAGTATAATCCACTATAGTTCTGGGAATTTTTATTTTTAATACTAAAGAAAAATACCTTCAAATGAATTTTTCAAAAGATATCTGGTTATACTAAAGTTCAAAGTTACTGAGAAAGACTTGTATTTAGTATGATAAATAAAAACACTGTGGTGCTTAACTTATGAGAAACAAAAATTTTTGAGGATGGCCAAATACTTTTGGTTGGTTGGTAGAGTTTCACGGCATATCAATCACTATGGCCAAATACTTTTGACTGTTGGTGTGTGTATATATATTAAAATGAATAGGTCCTCTTTATTATATTCATTACAGACATATTCATTTTAAAATATTCACTTTTCTATCATTGGACCAACAAAAAAAATTACATATATATGTGTGTGTGTGTCACACAACCTGGTTTCACAACAGAATAATGAGAAATTCTGTTATGATAACATGGGATATGTTATGATTTCTTCTGGTGATGTAGAAATAGAGTTTTATGTTATATCAAATTTGATAAGTAAAATTCTATAATTATACAATGGTGAATAGAATGTCAGTTTTGTGGGGTGTTCATATAAAATTAAGCATGCAGCTTCAGACCATTGAGAATATGAGTAAGTCTAGGAAACTTCACTGTTTTTCTTTTGCTTATCTTTTAAGATGACTTGAAGATAAAGGCTGATAAATCAAGTTTAGGATTAAGGCAAGCAGAAATAACCCTGGGCAAGCTTGTTCACAATTGAATTCAAATTTAGAAATTTCATTGACTCAATCCTGGCTTTCACCCAAAGTAGCCTAGATTTCTAACACAAGAATTCATTATACCCATGCACCACTCACTATACCTACCTTTCTTTATCCTACCCCTATTTAATTATGATGTTGCCTGTCCCTAAAATGGCACATAGCATCTTGGCCTTTATCCCATTATGTGGGTTCCTATTAACCTAACCTTCAATAAAGCAGCTGAACAACTAAAGTCAAGATCAAACATCCATCAATTTTTTTTCAACTTACAGATAAACTCACATTTCACCATAAAATTATTTTGAAGCAGTTGCTGATTATCTTGTAACAGTGTCTAGATACAATTTCCCCTCTGCTACAGAACATTTGAAATAGTAATAAAGAAATAAGTTAGTCTTTCTTAAAATAATAACATCTTTCAAATGATGCATTGTAATAATGTCATATCATATAACATATAACATCTGTTATTCTTTGGAATATCTTGCCCTGTTGGTAGGGTTTAGTATAGGTTGACAGTATACCCTGCAAAGGAATAAGACTCCCACCAAAAAAGAGGTGTCCTGAGAATGACAGTAAGCTGTATCATGTTGAGGCTTCATTTCTAGAAGCCTGAGGAGTGTGGAGTATGTATTCATTACTATTACTCCCAGGTCCACTCTGAAGTGGACTGGTAGTACTTGTTAGGATTCCATCAGTGGGTCAAATAGATCTGCTGAAAAATTACTCGTATTTTATGGGACCATATGAAAAAAAATTCTCTTAAGGAACAACTACATAAAAAACGTAAACATGAACTTACAATGAATACAATTCCCTAACCTCTATGTATGAAATAACCCTACATGGGTTGACATGCTGTTAAAATCAATCAGTCTTTGAAATGCCTATTTGAAAAGTATATATAAATATGAGACTTTAAGAAGCATTGACAAATAGTCACCAAAGATTTGACAGATTTGAAAGACACAGCAGGAAACAACAATGTATAAGAAATGTTAATTTATTCTTGCCAATATAAGACATGCAGTGAACAGAAGGAACTTCAATCTAAATATACCATAAAACATGTATTAGATTCATTTGAATATATCTAAAATTTCAAAGACTGAACTTTTTCTATATAAATCAATATTACAATGATCTGATTTTTGTATGTTTAAAAATTTATAGAATCATTTCCAATTCAATTTGCCCCTTAATAGTATAGTGTCTGCATTCATACTTTCTGCAAATATCATAATTCATCAAGAGACACAACTATACAACTAGTACTTATTTGACAGCATATAAGACACATGGATGTATAAGATGCCCCCCAATTTCAGCAGCGCAAATTAAGAAAAGATTTTAGTGAAACCAAGTCCTAATATTAAACATGATGAAATTAATATAATAAATATTATCAGATAATACTTTTAATCTGTATAATTGCCTTTTAAATAATGACAATAGGTATATGAAAGTTACTCTAAAGTCTAAGCTAATAGGAGTTGCCAGGTAACTAATTTTGGCCAACTATTGCAAATTTTAAATGAACATATGGCATGTAAGATGCAGGGGAATTTTAAAAGATATTTTTAGTAAAAAGAAGTGCACTTTATATGCAGTCAAATATAGTACACTTCTAATGGAATTGAAGGCCACGGACTAATTTGAGACTAAAACTGATTATAAATGTGTTTTTTTTTTTTAACTCTTAGCATAATGACATTTGTATATTATGTTAATAATACAAAAGGCAATATAAAAGTGAAATTCTTCACTGGACAGAACATATAAATCAATTGTTAAATACATTCAAAGTTCAACTTTTTTGATTGAAATAGATCTAATTTAGTTTAGGGTTCTTTATTTTGATAAGGTATTCAAGAACCCAAGACATTTTTAAGTTAATATGGTATAATATATTATTATTTCTAAGTATTAGGTGGATAGTAATGGGAGTGATAACAGTATCTTTTTAGCCCACCCTCATAGTGATAGTGGGCTAAAAAGTTCATAAAATGATATCATATCTGCTGTTGATCATTTTTTACCAATGGGATGTGTGTTGTATAGTCACCACCATGACCAACTATACATACACATATGCATATGCATGCAGAATCATAACGATGACACAATAAAGACGAGCGACACAGTTCTTTAGAAAAATATGCCTCTCACTTTATTTGAAAGGGTTCGAAAGGGTTACTAAAGGTTTTACTGTGTGAGAGGTGAGTTGGAGGCTGAACAGAACTGCAACATATTGACCCCAACTCTTATGGCCATAACAGTATTTCTTTCCCGTTCTCCTGGGCTGCTCAAACGGGGGCCTGGGGGCCCAGCCTCTCTAAGACATGTTCCTCATTCCGGCATCTTCTCTCCAACTGACTGACTTCCTGTCTTCACCCGGGTTATATAATTGTTCGACACCCACTTTCTTCTTGTGGGCATCACAAATCGCACTCAATTCAACCCGTCCATGGTCAAGGTTATATCCTGATATTCCTCGACTGGATGCACCTGTTATTTACACAGGTGCATTTCCTATTTTGACAGCTTGGCTAGGGTCAATATGTTACATGTGGACTGCAAGGAGAACTATGTTAAAAAATAAACCTTATTTGGTCACATTCCATGAGAGTATTTTGGTCAGCCTATGAACTTTTTAATTGACTCTTGTTAGTTCAATATGAGCCTAGATTTAGAATATCTGGAGTCCACCTTTCATGTAAGACACCTTAATTCAAGCAAGAAAGCAAAATTCTACAGTCATATGGCCAAATATCCCTTTAAAATCTTCATAACATTGTTATTATCTGAGATTAGTTATTTCTGTTATTATCTTTATATCATCTTGTTCATCATCATGTCTATTTGTATTTTTTTTTGGTACATTATGATACCCCCCCCCCAAAAAAACCCCAATAAGATTAGACTATCTAAAAGATAACAATGAAAATAGTTTTCTCAGAATTCAAGTAATTTTCTTTTAGAAATAATCTTTAAAAATAAATACAACTGAATGAATTTTGGTTTGGTTTAGTATCTTTGTTTAATGGAATATCAACCTTCATGAATAATTTAATGCCAAAGGCATCCTTGCAGAAAAAATAGTCATGGTACATAGCTTGTAGAAAGGGTGAGGAAAAGGGGGGTTGATACCTTTCCCAAGGGTATTAATCTGAAAGTGAATGTAATAGCACAACTGGAGTTTGAACAAGCTTACTACAATGTTGCAGTCCAGCACATTAGCCATTACACCATGGGAACACCCTCTGAGTGAATGAATGATATTATATATCACTAAAAAGAAGAATAAAGTAAGCTTATTTTTGTAATATAATGATTGATTTTAACTGCATGTCAACCCATCTAGGGTTCATTTATGAATAGAAGTTAGGAAATTGTATTCATTCTAAGTTTATGTTTACATTTTTGAGTAGTTGATGGTTAAGAGTTTTTTTTTAAATACATGGTCCAATTGAATATGAATAATTTTTAAACAGATCTATTTGATCCATTGATGGGACCCTAACAAGTACTATAATTTTGATCCCGAATAGACCTGGGAGTAATGGCAATAAAGAAGTACTCTACACTCTCCAGGTTTCTAGTGTTGAAGTTTGAGTTATCTAACTTGGTAACTGTCTCCCTTGTTTTGTAGATGTCAATCCTGGAATAAATATGGCATACAGCTAAACATGTGTTGAGTCAGTACTGCAGTATTAACAAACTAACATTGGTAGTGAAAGCTGTCTTCTTTGGTGTGACATAGATTATTATAGTTCAATTTATGTAGAAACATGTTTAAAAGATGGCTTCCTTTACAAAACAGCCACCTATTTTGCAAGGTAAAGAGTTGTATGCAGAGTGGAAGAAAGATATAGAGATGTGATTTCTATTCTCAGATTTACTGAAAGAAAAACAGGGCTCAGCAGTATTTCTATCACTGCCTCAGAACATACATGAATGTGTTTGACATTTGGGGATAACAGATATTGGCTGAACAGATGAGTTATGAGTCATTATGGACAATCTAGACAAAATTTATTCATGTGACAAACACACTATGGCATTCAAGGATTTCTATTCCAACAAAAGGACAGCAGGAGTGAATATAAACAAATTTTTGGTACAGTTTAGCCTAATGAGTAGACTGTTCACCAATGGTCTGGGAGACCGGGGTTCAATCCCAGGTCGAGTCATATCAAAGACTCATAAAAATGGTACTTGATGCCGCCTTGCTTAACACTCAGCATTATGAGGTAAGGATCAATAGTAAAGTGGAGCAATCCAGGGAATGGAGTAGTGCTCTCTCCTACACCTTGGGGTAGTAGATTGTAGTAGTAATGCCAAAAACAATCTTACCTCAAAGGTGTGCTCTCTCTGCTACCAGCACGCGGAAATCAGAAGAAGAAAAGGACGCAAGAGGTGTGACTTGTTTTATGGAGGAGAATGTGATACACCCACATGAAGTGGCGAGATTTAATGAGCATAAAAGAAACTAAGTTTGAAGAGGAAGAGGGCAGCATTTTACTTATGTCTGATTGGTGAACATCCATCAGTTCATTTTGCATGTTAAGTAAGTTGACTACTGCCCAATAGATGGATTCCACTTCGACTAGACTTCTAAAACATATAAGATATTGAAAAGGGAGCCTTCGGGTCACCCTCAACTAAAGTAGCTAACTTTACTCACTTACAAATTTTTGTATCAAAAATTATGTAAATTTGGAATTACCTTGCCAGGAATTCAGGCTTTTTTTGTTTTGAATATGGCAAATGTATCAGAAGAAAATGAAAAGCTAGCAAGAATGACATGAGCAACTTTAACATGCACAGCAATGATATATTAAAGAAAGTGTTTTCTGACAATTCATCAACAGAATACAAAACTATTCCTGCTATTAAAGAATGAGTAGAAACAATGAACTTCAATTGGTACCAAAAAATGTATCAAGGAATAAGATAAATTCCATAGACAGAAAAAGTAAGATAATGCACCATTTCAAATGTATTTTGGCTTAGCATTTTGCCTGAGACTGTCGTAGTTTTAGTTTGAGAAATGATATTAACACAGTCATAGATTCAGACTGAGTATACCTTTCTTTATCTAATGTTGACTCCAGTCATGGAATATTGATCATATTTACCAACCCCTCCGCTCGGGCAAGATATGACACAAGGTCAAATTTTAAGTGGAGGTTTAAATTCAGAGTTTTCCTTCTCCTAGACTAGTTGCCTCACCAAGGCTGAAGAACCTAGTCTGCCCTACTATTTACCCATAGCTGGAGGAAGAATAATTGGATTCATACCTTTCCCAAGGGTATTAATGCTATGTGAAATGCAACCAGTCTCGTCCAGGATTTGAACTCGTGTCGCCATGTCCATTTCCTATGACAATAACCATTACACCATGGGCACCTCTATTGATATTGATAAATGATTCTAATCTAAAAATATCCAAGATAATGAAGGAGACATAAGATAGAAAAATCTTGGACTTAGCAAGCAACAGTTTGTGAACATGCAAAGTTTAACAGGCAATTTTGTTTTGGAAGTGGGGTGGAGGAAAAAGCTATTAAAGCAATTAAATTTCTAGTAACTTTAGGGGGTGTAAAAGGTGTCAGAGCCTATATTGAGGCTGACATCATTAAAAATGATTAACCCCTACTACTAAGTCATAAATCAATGAAAACTACAGGAATACTACTAAATTTTTAAAATGACAGCTTTCAGATTTTAGACAGAGATGTAAAAATCCCAAAGGACAATTTCTGAACATTATAGTCTACTGTTGACTAATACGCTTTGGGGGGTTGAAAAATTGCCAAAAATAGTGTAACATTGTGAGGCTTTAGAAAAATGTTCAAGAATGGAGAAAATAAAGAAGGCTAAGAAATTACATAGGCAATTTGCTTAAGCATTAAAAGAGATTGATATCCTTGGTTAGAGCCAATAGGGTCTTTCATAAGGAGCTTCTGGATCTGATCAAGGATGTTTGTGATTCTTGTTCAGTTTGCCTAAGGTTAAGAAGACCTCCTCTTTAACTGGTAGTAGGACTGGCTCTTGGAAGCAGGTTTAATGATGCTGTAATTCTGGACTTAAAGGAACATGGACATAACTAACACTGGATTCTACACCTAATTGACACATCCACTAGGTACTTTGGTGCCAGGCAGATTAAAACCAAAATATGTGAAGAAATTATTCACAACATACTTTTAATGCGGATATCATATTTAGGAGCTTCTGAATGGTTTTTGAGGGATAATTGGGGTGATGTAATAATGAAGGCTATAAACAGATGAAAGAAAAATTGAATATTGAAACGAGCACTACAACTGCAGAAAGTCCATTCAGCAATGGTATTGTGGAACATCATAGTTTGATAGGGGCTGAAGCAATGAAGATGTTAGAAAATGAGAAATGTGAGCCAGAAATAGCCCTAGTTTGAGCTGTTAGTGCCAAAAATGCACTTTGGAATGATTCTGGACATAACCCAAATGGGCTTGTATTAGAGTTCAATATAAATACACCCTCAGTTTTGACTGATTAGAAGCTGCAAAAACCAGCAACATAGAGTAAATTTAAATGCCTTACATGCAGCAAAGAAAAGGTTCATAGAAGCAGAATCAAGTGAAAATATTCAAAGAGCACTGAGATCTAATGTAAGGACTTACGGGGATGAAGGATTTGTAACAGGTGACAACATCTATTATAAAAGACGAAACTGCAAGGGATGGTATGGTCCTGCTAAAATATTGAGTAAGGAAGGTCAGTGTGTATTGATCAGATATGGAGGTGCATTTTACAGGATGCATCTACGTTATTTGATGAAGGTAAACAAAGAAGTTAGAAGTCCAAGGAATGAAGAAAATTTCTTTAAATGAGATAAATGAAGTTTTGGAGGAAAAAGATGAAGGACCATATGATAAAAGTCTTAATAGCAAAAGTGAGGAATTCAAAGATAACATTGAAAAACGACATAGAAATGCAGTTGTGGAATATGAAATGAAGAGAGGAAAAAAGGGAAAACTATGGGCACATAGCCAAAATCAACTGAAGAATATAGTCATTGGCTGAATATAAAACCAGAAGTGGAAAACGAAAATCCAATCTGTATCAATTGAAATCATGTTGATCAGTGTTATACACCAAGTAAGAGACGGAGTAAATTGTCAAAAACATGTAGTTTTGCTCACATCTGAACAAGAATAAGCAAAAGATATGATTGATGCAAAGAAAAGAGAAATAGAAAATATGGAAATTCATGGAGTATATGAATGTTTACCTGACATAGGTCAGGAATGAATATCAACAAGATGGGTGATAACAGAGAAATCCAAGGACAATAAAATAATGAAGGTCTGCCTTGTTGCACATGGTTATGAAGATTTGTATAATCTGAAAACAGACTCTCTAACATGTATCTATGAAGATATGTGTCTTGTAATGTTAACAGCTCCTGTTATTAAGTGGCAGGTGGAGACGTGATTTCACCGCAATGTTTCTGCTGGGTGGTATGCTGAAAAGAGAGATATCTCTTAGACCAACACCTGATGTATATCCAGTTATGGAAGATGAAAGATGTATTTATGGATTAAATGATGCATCTTGTTCATGGCACAAGAGAGTCAATCATGAGTTAATAAACCTAAAAGAATAGTGAGTGCATATGATAATGCACTGTTTCTTTGCATTGATGCAAGTGGTAACTTGATGATAATTCTGGTACTGCAAGGAGATTATTTCATATTTTGTGGAAATGATACATTTCAGAGGAATGTGATTATATAATTCAAAAGAATATTCAAAGGTGGAACACATGTAAACATACCCTCCAAATTTTTGGGATTGAGTGTGATGCAAACAAAAGATGGGATTACTACATATCAAAATCTATAGGCTTCATATATATCCCCAAAAGACATAAAGAAAGGAAGGTCCTTAAATAAGAATGATGAGTTGAGTCAACAGGAGAAGACAGATCTAAAAAGACTGGCAAGTCAAATGATGTGGGTAGTCACTCAGACTCGACCTGATGTATCACTTGATGTGTGTAGGATGAGCAATCCTGGAAAATTTCTGAAAGTGAAGTTACTGTTCAAGGCCAATAAATCACAACAAAAATTAAAATCAAAGACAGGTTTGATATGCTTTCCATAGCTGGGAAAGCCAGTGGGTCAGAGTATTGTTTGCTATTCAGATGCCACTTATGCTAGTTTGGAAGATGGATCCTCACAAGGTGGTTTTATAATCTTTGTTTGTAGCAGAATGAACAGAATGGCTCTTATATGCTGGTCATCGAAAAAAAAAAAAAAAAAAATTGACAAGGTAACAAAGAATCCATTAGCCTCAGGGACTCTTGTATTCAGTGAGGCAGCTGAGGCTCATGTATTGATAGCCGCCATACTGCAAGGGATATTTAGACTAGCCAGGTTGCTTGAAGTCCTTTGTAAAACAGACAATGCATCTCTGATAAAAACTTTACAGTCATCAAATCTTGTGAGTGACGGGTGTCTGAGAGTTGATGTGGCTAGAGTGAAGAAAATGATGGTGAAGAAGGAGATCCAAACTGAATAGATCAGGGGTTGAGAACAGGATACAGATTGTCTGATATTCTGAGAGACTTGCGGCATAAATAAACATTTTTGTTTTTTAAATAGAATTGTATTTTTCATAAGACACCAACAATGTTGAAGTTTGAGTCATTTAACTTAGTAGCTCTTTATATATGGTTATCTCTCTTGTTTGGTGGTCGTTAGTTCTGGAATAAATATGGTATATATCTAAATGTGTTGAGTCAGTGCTGCAGTATTAACAAATTAACATCCAGAACAAGAACCTCACCCTCAGATGCAGATGCAGTTTAGTCTCATACCAAGGACACTTTTGTAATATAAGTATATTTTGATAATGTACTGCATTTGATTTATTTGTAATATAATAAGGAGTAGTGGAATTCTTTTTAGAAACAGTTTATTTAACACCAGCCAAATAATCATTTTGTTTTTAGCTTTCAGAAATGAATATGACAAGTTTCTGAGCTCTGATAGGCCAAGTAACAGGTAATATGCTTAGCTGAGAGATATAAATGCACATTTTAGCTTCACTGAATATAATTTTCCATAGAGGATATCATCAAAATTTATTGTTTCTATGAATAAAAAGAATGGTTGTCACATAAAATTATTTGAGCAAAAAGATATAAACATCTCCAGTGATGTGTGTGTGAGCAGACAGTAAAATAAAATCTTTTTCATCAAAATCTTTTTTTTTTAAATTCCCTTTCTAACATCAAAGACCATCAATATCTACTTTGGTATGAGTTCCCATATTAAGCCTACAATAGCAAAACACCAATACAAAATGAAGGATTTGGGCCGAAGATAGTCATTTCTAGTTCTGTAAAAGGAAATATATATATGACAGAAAATAAACAGCTGCATGGTCTGAGTATTAAAATAATCAAGGATGAAACATTATTATTTGATTGTTCTACAATCTGGTTTATATTTTAAGAGAAGCAATCAGTGTAGTTTAGGAAGTTTTGACACTTTGGGTGAAAGACAAGTCATCTAGTGACTTAAGTAATAGTTTAAGTTTGTCATGTCTATCAAAATGCATTTTTCTTTTCCTTTACATAACATTGTAATTTATAACAGAAGTCTCTTAATAACACAGCTGCCCAGAGTTACTGTCTATATTAATAATGACACAAAAGAAATGTTAAAACAACTACAAATAAATGATCACTTGTTTTTCCCAAAGAATTATTTGTTTATGAAGTCTGTTTTTTTATTTCACAGAATTTGCTCCAAAATACTAAAGACCTTTTTCTAAACTACAGTACAAACTCATCAACCATATCTTTTTATTTAATATAGGATGATTTTATGACAGTTCGTCAGTTGTGTTTTACATCCTATTAACTCTTGTTGATTATTTAATGCCAAATCCTGTTCATACTTATTTATTAAATTTATATGGTTTGGAAACAAATAGATAGCAGGTAATTTTTAAATGAGCCAGAGCTCATTTGTTTGTACAGTTAAATGGTTTCAAGTATTGCTGTCTAACACTGTTTTATTTATACACAGTTAAATTGCTATTTAACACTAGTAATTCTATTCAACATGATTTATTCGTTTGCATGCAGTTAAATGATTCCAAGTATTGCAATGTAATACTAATAATTCAATTTAATAGTTATTTTTTTGGCAGAGTTAAATTATTTCAAGAATGGAAAATGATTCAATATTTCTGTTTGACTCATACATGGGACCCTAACAGGTATTACCTCTCCAGGTCAGAGTGGACCAGAGAACAATAACAATGAAGGGGTATTCCACATTCCACAAAGCTCAAAGACTGGAGCCTCGCCATCAGATGGTTTAGTGTCATATCCAAGACACTGATTGAGAAGTCTTACCCCATCTACAGAGATACAGTCAGCATATTCTACAGCCTCAGCTTACTGGGATGGATAATTTTATGAGAAAAACTGCACTTCTGGTCAAAATAAAGCTAGAATATAGACTTGTAGCTTAACAATAGATATAATATCATCATCAAAGCTTGCCAATAACATGGATTCTTTTGATTTTCTCTCATCAACCATCCTTATCAGTTATCACTCTTAGCAAGTCCTATAGATGGCATTCAGACCTGATGAATGTAAGTTTTTACTTGTTAGCTAACACTGATGTGTTTATGTATAGGAGTCTATCAAATAACATTATTTATGAGTTCATCCTTACTCTCTAGCAGTGCCCAGTTTGTCTTGCCTGTCTTACATGGATGGTTTGTGTGATAGGAGATAAATGGCCAGACAGCAGCTGTTTTATAGGGTGCTGCTTCCAAGATTTGTTGAAAACAGCATGCAGCATCCTTCTGTAGTCCCCATCTAGCTTTTTTCCAGGCATTTTGTTCAAGTCCAAGTGGTGCATCTAAACAGAAGTACTGCCATGGCTACAGCTTGGAGGTATTTCTACTCTATCTTATTAGAGAAATCAGATTTCCATGAACATAATGTATGAAATATATATGCAACTACATCAATCATTATGAGACAGAGAATGTATTTCAGAAGTGATAATTCCCTTTTTATGGAATAGAAAGTGCTATGTCCTTTCAGGAGGATAGGTAGGTAAATACAAAGGTAAGTATTTAAAATAGTTCTGGAAATGATAAAAATCTGAAGTTTATAACAAACTTAAGTATTTTTTATTTTTACAATTATTCCAAAGCTTGTCTCATGTAAACACAGACTATAACCCCAGTATATCATTGATATCATACAAATGTAAATATATGGCAATTTCTAACTTATTTTAAACTTAGCCTCAAAGCTTCTGAAGCAGTTCACAGAATTCAGGAAGCAAAAAGTAATGAAATATCTGACCGTACTGTCCAAATCTGTTTTAAGCATCTTTAAGATGTAATTTTTCCTATAAAATGAAGCTCAAAAGTGGACAAACATCAGTTCTTAATTATGATGCTTTAAAATGTAAGGTTCTCTACCTGATCATCAGCTAAGATCATTAAAAGGTAGTGTATTATAAGCTTTAAAAATATACAGGTGTTCCCAAGTGGTTCCTCATGAATTCTTACCAATTTGTCAATAGAGTTTAGAATGCTGAATGAATCCCCCACAGAAGGGTAAAACCCCCACTAAAAGTGGTGTCCTGAGTATGAGACTAAACTATATTTAAAAAAGTCTACATCTGGAGATCTGTGATATGTGGAATACCCCTTCATTACAATTACAACCCAGTCTCCTCCACCCCAGAGTTGTAGTACCTATTATGGTGCCATCTGAGTTAAATAGATCTGTTTAAAAATCATTCATATTCAATTGGACTGTGTGCCAAAAAAAACTCTTACCATGAATTTAATTCCCTTAAACTATAGACATAAAATAATTCTAGATGGGTTGACATGTCATTAAAATCAATCAATAATCAATAACAATGAATTCTCAGTTGGTTTGAATATGTAAATATCTTTTATATGGTCCAAACATATTGATATGTTGAACTCATACAGGGGAAACTTGATTTAAAAGACATGCTGAAAACAATAAGCTAAGAATTAGATTTTATAAATCACTCTTAATAGAAGAAAATATTTTTAGATTATGTATTCCAACATAAATCCTTAATTATAAGAATTAACAATAGGCAAATAGGAGTCATTTTGTCATTAATATAAACTGAACATAAAATACAATATGAAGGAATTTTTTTTACATACATGTATATATCAGTGCCTGAAAAAAAGAAAACTGAAAAATGACTAAGAGCTCAAATAGAAGAGAATGAAGAAAACATAGCTCTTATGCATCTGTTTCAGTTGAATTTGATGGCAAAGATTTTAAATGAAGATCAATAGTCCTCTTTCTAGAAAATATTGGATAAAAGGAAAGATACCAAAGAGAGCAACACTTGATAATTTTGGAAAAGGAAAGAGAAATAATAACACTGTGGCTATATTAGTGCTAACAATTAAAAAATGATATTGAACATTTCAAAACTATAAACACTTTCAAGATAATAAAATTAAGCAGTCTATAGTCAATACTATATAGCCTTATGAAAGTGGAGTAGAGTCAGGCAACTTTTATGACCTTTTTATTATCAAGAGAACTGATCTATTTGTGTTATTTAGGTGCTTTGCACAGATTTCCCTTTTAAACAATTTGTTACATTTTAAAATTTCAACAGATATTGTACTATTATGATAGTTTTAGGAAGAATATTGTTAGCACTTAAATTTATCTGGAAGTTTATATTATAGTCGTTGGAATTAAATACTTTTATTTATTTAAAAAAACTCAGTTTGAAGCATTATCTAAATTAAATACAATTTATCTAATTAAAAATTTAGTTTCATATATTATTTGAATTAAATACTCTTATTTATTTATTTAACAAATTTAGTTTCATGTATGATTTGATTGGTTTGGTTTGGTTTGATTTTATGGCATATCAACAACCATTGTACGCTATTTAATGCCAAATCCTCTTTGTACGTATGAATTAAATATAATGATTTGCAAACACATTTTCTTGATAATATTTTTTAATGAGCCCAAGCTTTTTTTTTGCACACAGTTAAATGGTTTTAAGTACTTCAAAATAACAGTAACAATTTAACATCAGTCATTTGTTTGCACAAATTTAAATAGATATACATGATATGTAAGATTAGCTTGTTGGTAATTTTATTTTTAAATGAGTCAGAACTAATTTGTTTACACACTAGTATTGCTATTGTTTCTAAACACTTAAATGGTTTCAACTACTGGTATCTAATATCTATAATTCTATTCAATATTAATAAATTGTTTGCACACAGTGAAATGATTTCAAGTATTGTTATTTAACACAAACAATTCAATTAAACATTAGTCGTTTGTTTACACACAGTAAAACGATCAAACCGTTCTATTTCAAACAATTCCATTTCGCATAGATCTTTTGTTTGTTCTCAGTTTACATGTCAAACAGTTCTATTTGACCCATAGATAGAATCCTATCATGTGCTACCACTCTGGATCAGAGAGGACCAGGGAGCAATGACAATGAAGGTGTATTCCACATTCCCCAAAGCTCATGCATTACTGGAGCCTCACCATCAGATTCTTTTGTGCCATATCCAGGATACTCATTGTGGGAGGGTGTTACCCTTTTGCAAAGATGCAGCTGGTGTATTCTATAGCCCCAGCAGACTGGGCTGTCTGTTATTTAAATTAAATACTTTTATTCATCCAAAAAAAATACTAACATTCGAAGATTATAATATTAATTTTTTAATCACTGAGGATAGTTGTGAAAACAAAATGCTTTTTTAAATGCTTCCTTGAAGTTGTGGGGCAATATCCATATATAAAAATGAATTTTTTAAAGAACACCAAGAGTAGAATAAAATTCATAAGGAAATTTTGATATTTGAAATTAACTGTATTTCTTTGATGAATATACAAAAATCATGTTTCAACTGAATTTGAAAAATTATTTTTGTAGTATGCTCACAGAATTTTAGAAATGACCTGTAGATATCATAATTATTAGTATATAACAAACACTGATGCATAACACACACATAAAACAATGGACTATGAAATTCTGGAAAAAAAAAATTCTCATGTATAATATGCATTGACTTATTAGAATTTGTAGCAGCTAAAATGAACCTAAATTTAGCATTCATCCAACATTTTATCAGTTCATACTAATTAACTATAATTTATATAGTTTACATTATGTCTTAAAACATAAAATTTACACAGTATTTAGACCAAATGCAGAGACATGTTCTCACAAAAAATCCAACAAGCTTGTGATGACAATAAGCCCAACATTAGGCAAAACAAAATTATAACCAAGCTCACATTCTTGTGGATATTTCTCTGCAATGGTATAAAACCTATTAATTTGGACTATAGATAAAACTTACTTTTGGCCATCTTGTCACAAATATGGTGAGGCAGGTGATCATGAAAAAAAATCAATTATATAGTTTTTATCTATGATATGCACTGCTAACTTTTGGGTTGAAAAATCAGGAAAAAATAGTGTGCCTTATACATAAATCATTAGAGCACTAGTTTAACAATACTGAAAAAAAAAAAAAAAAAAAAAAATTATGGTAATATTTTTAAAAATTCTGAAAGAACATCATTATGTAACTCAGTACTTTCTAGTTTACATTCAAAATTTCCTGAATATGCAACAAAAGGTAAAATGAAGTAAAAGTAAAAATGATCCTCTGCTTAAACTGGGAAGTACAAATTCAGATGTGCTTGAATTTCTACAAGACAACTTTTTTTTTGCAAAGAAACTAAATAATAATTACATTTGCATGTACTTATATATTGCCTTGTGTTACCATGACAAACTTTCTTGTTACTCATTTCCTTCATCTCTTTTGAATGGAATATTCTGGTGATAGAGAAAAGAGTTAGTTTGATACACAAGAAAAATTATATATATATATATATATATATATATATATATATGTACACACACAGTGTTTTATATGCGTTGGTTATACAAGGTCATAGTATTTAGTTATTTAACCCCTCCTCCTTCCCCTTGAGCAACACAGTATATTAGTTTTCAATTTACCTTTTTATTTCTTTAATTATCTTTTTACTTTATACTAATCTTCTTACAAATAAGCACTACTTGACCAAAAATTGCCCTCTCATCTAATTTTTTGCCCAATCTGATCATAAAAATCTTATCAATATAATTGGTCATGACTTTGTCTTAGAGTTATAATTACTTACAAGTGGGCTTAAAATTATTGATATCCATCTATGAAACTTAGCTGGAATCTAGTGCTTTCTTCATAAAGCTACTGATACGAAATTTAAAAAAAAATCATCTAAAAAGTACAAATTACCAGTGTTTCTTCTAGTTTCTTCAGTAATCTATATATTACTAAAATTCTCTCTTCTTTCAGGTGGTAGCTGTGTAAGTATAACTGTTTGGATGCACCACTTGGACTTGGAGAAAAGCTAGACAGTAACTACACAAGGATGCTGCATACAGTTTTGAACAAATCCTGGAAGCAGTAATTTACAAAACAACATTTGTACAGCTATTTACACTCCATCTCACAAACCATCAAAGTAAAATGAATAAGATATGAAAGGCATGGCTGGTGAAGTAAGGACAAACTCATAAGTGACATTCTCCAATAGACTTCTACATATGGACCCACTGGTGTTGGCTAACTAGCAAAAACATATTCAAAAGCTCTGTTCAGAAACTGTATGCCATCTACAGGACTTGCTGATAGGGACAGATGGCAAGAGAGAGTCAAGAGAATCCATGCTGTCAGCATACCTTGATGACGATGCTGATGATGTGTGTGTATGTAACTATAACACAGCGAAAATCGCACCTAAGATTTTTATTAGAGCAATACACTTAAGATGCTCAAACTTAGAGAATAAATTTCCAGTCTAATTTGTAACTAAATGATGATTTAGTATGGTTTGCATCTGCATTGAACATTTTTTTTAATCAACTAAATTCTTAATATAATAGAGATAACAATGAAATACTAATTAAAATCATTCTCTCCCTAAACAGAATTATCAATACCATTATCAATCACTTTTACAGCTGGAACCCAATGAGTTTACAGGTTGTCTAGCTAATTAAAGCATTCTTTTTAAATCAAGTAAAAATGTGTTTTAAATGCATAATAATACAAACCTAATAATATAAAAATTTATACAAATACATACAAAGATGATATTTTTAAATTATTTCATCATTGAAAAAATTACAATTTAATAAGTCATTCTAAACATATATATATATATATATATATATATTGTCATCCACAGACAGACTGTTTCATTGTATCACAACTCTTCAGTGTGGCTAGACACAGAGGATACTTCAAACTGGGATCAAAACCAGCCTAGCTTTACACTAGACATGGTATCTAACCGCTCAGCCATTTTGGGGACTTACGTCAGTTCAGGAATTATAATGCATATGTATTAGCTTTCGTTTGTTTACATTTTGTGCTATCGGATACCAAAGTGCTCAATTCATTAGAAGACCTTTGTATTACGCGGGTGGCAGCTGGTAATTCCTTCACCAGAGTGCTTAACCCTTGGGAGGGGAGTGTATATGCTTCAAATTGCTTTCAGAGCAAGACATATTTGGATATAATTAAAGCAGTATAGGTTTAACACACATAAAAGACTATATCTTTATGTATGTTACAACAGGGACTAAATAAATTCATAGGTTGTCTAGTTGATCAATAAAAGCATTCTTTTTAAATTAAGAGAAAAAAAAACATGTAGAAAGTGCACAGTAATATAAACCTAATAAAATAATAATTTATACAAATGCATGCATAAATAATGTTTTTTTTTTAATCTAAAAAACGAGACATTCTAAATTGAGATATATATATATATATATATATATATATTTTACAGACACACACAATCCCAAAAATACCACTAGAAGTCAGTTACTTTAATCTCCATGTGATGCGCATGCACAATTATCAGACTTCTAACAGATTTCTAGTGTTCACGATTTGATATTTTTCTGCTTCAAGCAATTTTTCTTACAAACTTTTCTCATTTGAACATATATATATATATATATATATATATATATATATATATACACATACATCTATATGTGTGTGTGTGAAGTATTTTCATATTTCAAACTGCTTTCAGAAGAGAGAATTGGGTATTATCAAAGTAGTATAGTTTGAACGCACTTTATGAACTGATGATTATAATTTTTTTATTATAATCAAAGTGCCAACTAAAAATAAATTTGATGAAATAAATAATTAGCATTTTACAGTAATTTGTTGAGTTATTAGATCATCTACAGTAGCAGAAAGTTTCACATTTGATTATCTCTTATTGCTGAAGTTATTTTCCTCTCCTCAACATAAAGCCAAGGTATATGTGATCTCTTCAGAAGGAAGTAAAATAGCCTCAGGGCTTTTAAGGAGACGTATATCAAATCATCACATGCAATCTGGGTATTTCAAAAAGAAAATAAGTTTGTAGGCAACACATATTACAGTCCCATCAGTATGCCGCACACTCTTTTAAAGAAAAAAAAACAGAAGCCACAAGGAAAATATTACATTCTTAATAGTTCATCAAAATCAAAAAACTGAAGCAAAAATCAAATGCTCCAATATTAGAAGATGGAACAACATAAATTCTGAAACTAAATGTGATCTTTTAAAGAATTTTTTATACTGTTTTCAATAAAATTTTTCTTTTACCTTAATATCATAAGCATTCTGTCTTATTTCTAACAATTCTAAAAGTAAGCATGTAAGTTCATGTCTTATATCTGATAGGTCAAAGTTTTTTATTTATTCAAAAGAAATTCTAACTTGTAAGTTTATTATTTTTTAAGTAAATGAAAGTAATTAGAACAGTTCAGGTTTATGTTCAGTTTTTTTTTCATTTGTTAAATGAATAAATAACAAATATTTTATCAAAAGTGGATAATTTGTAGACTTTTGTAAGATTTTATTGTTTATGAAATATCACAATTTTTACTGTAAAAATAAACTTTCAAAATAAGTGTTCTTCATTTCTTTCTTCTACTGATTTCCATTTATCTCTTGAATTTCTTTTCTCCTCTATTACCTACCTTCCTTCCTTCCCTCCTTCCATTGGAGCAGATGATAGGCATCTGATGTGTAGTATCATCCTTCTCTTTCTGTCTTTTATTATATTTACTTTTTTTTATCTGATGTGTAACAATCTTTTTCTTCCCTTTCTTTCCTCACAGTCAAAACAGAATGGTTCATTATTTATCTGAGGTTACGACTGGCATAATATTCAAATACATGCATTCATGTCACATTCTATTAATATTATAGATAACAATAATAATAATAATAGCTGGAAAAAAGATTACTGGAACATGAAAGTGACAGTGGTACCAACTGTATTTGGCACCCCTACGACACTTCCCAAAGGCCTGAAAAAGGGACTGGGGGATTTGGAAACCTGAGGAAGGATAAAGAACATTCAGACCACAGTACTTTTAAGATCAATTTAGATGAGTCCTGGCAACTTCAGGAAACTTGATATCACTCAGACATCAGTGAAGTGTTAGTGGTGGTGGTGGTGGTGGTGGTGGTGGTGGTGGTGATGATGATGATGATGATGATAATGATAATAATAATAATAATAATAATAATAATAATAATTTACTTTAAAGTGATTTAAAATTAGAGTATTATTAATCATGCAGTTTTATCTGCAAGATATTCTGTACTCAGAATAAAGTGCAGTGTAATGTTGAACAAGAAACAAAGATTTTTAATGCATAAAAGTTTGTCTTCAAAAAGTCATGCCAAAAGAACAATGTAAATTTCATTATGGTTTGTAACAAACACATTTTACATTTGAAAACAAATTCTTTATTGAAAAATAAGACATTCTACCATAATTTATATTTACATGTACTTAAAGTCAAGATAGAAGATCCATCTGACATTATTAATTGATACAAACTGCTATCAGGTAGCATTTAGACACATGATATGCATGTTCAAAAATGTGCTGCTTTATTAAACCAGATACAAACTGGCATCTTTTTCTTAGTTAATGTGATTATAACACATCAAGGTAGCAACTGGATACACAGAGACAGCATGGCAGAATAGTTTGATGACTTATCCAATGAGGTTACAAAATAGTAGTAAACATTTTAAAATCATCAAGTAGAATCTCTAAACCAGAACTATTAATTTCTGTCAATTTATGTAAAATATATGAGGTAAATATTTTTTATATCATCCAAAAAAGCAAACGCCCCCCCCAACTCCGCAAAAAAAAAACATTTTCATCTTACCAGAATATGCAAAATGATTTTACACTTACCTGAAAAGAGACAAAGATAAATATAAAATTAATTAAAGTGAAAAACAATAAACAAACAAATAAGATAAATGTTGTTTTTTTTTTCTTGTTTTGTTTGTTAGCAGTCAACAAAATAAGAAAGTAAAGAAATAGCCATAATTTGACTGATTTCTTTTACAATGTGAAAAAAAATGACATGAAGTCTTGTTTTTGTGCCTAATCTATAATCATTGTAAATTAAGTGATAAAATGACAAAGAAAAGAATCACTACATTTTATAATTTTTCACAAAACCTTAAAAGCTTTTAGGCTAAAAGTGAACTTTTTTCCTTACATTATAATGTTTTAGATGTCTTTTCTGGTTAAAAAAAAATGCATGCCACAACATCAAGAAAAGAAAAAAGAAATTCTCATGTATTTTTTTTTTCTACAGAGGACTAACACAAATAATTCTAGCAGAAATAGTCATTCAAGTACACAAGACCAATCAGTTATCAATAATTGTTACAAATTATCAAAGTAATCTTAGAATTAACACATTATTATATTAAGTGTTGTACAAAAGCTCTTTAGGCAGCCAAAGTAGTTGTGTATTTACCAAGAAAGCAAAATTCCAGATTAAAATTTTCCAGGTAGGAAAGCTCTCCTCAATTGACAGAATGATATATGATCTTACTCCCACACCATATATTTTTCTAGGATGTAAAATTAATGTACATCTGTCAGGTGAAATTAGCAACATCATTTTTGATCAGACCAAATGTGAAAAAAAATACCCTCTCAAGAAACTATACAAAAGATATAAATATGAATCTGCAATGAATGTGATTCTCTAACCTTGAGGCATAAAACAACCCTGGATGTGTTGACATCCCATCAAAATCAGTCAATCAACATTTGGAAATACTCTGTAATCACCAAAAGTACAATAAAAATAAAAATTGACTTGTGTGGGAATAAGGTGGTCACATTTATAACTTGAAAAGATTTACTACTTCTGTCTATAATTGTTATTACATTAGTGTATGAAATATGTATACAAATGTAAAAACTATGATAGGACAAAGGTTATATATATATATATCAGCCAGTACAGAAGAGAGTTGTCAAATATCTTTTCTATTTTTATAACATATTATTTTTAAAACAAATCATTTAGAATTCCCCAAAGTAGAAAACCAAATAACATTAAAATAAAGAGAGAAATACTTCCCACAAAATCTCTCATGGTGCCTTAAACAATTTTCTCAAGCATAATCAGGACCCCAACATGATTCAAAGAATCATGCTAAGTCCTGATTTTCTTTTTTCTTTTTTGCTCTAATTACTCCATAGAGTAAAGGTCAAAATACAGTAGGAGAAGACAGGCAATCACCTGGGGTCTACACATATCCTCAACAAGAATATATGGTGAGAGAGGTTGCAATGTCAGTTGTTCTGAGAATTGCTTTTTAGCACAAGAAAAAGATTTTTATTTTATTCATTCTTAAGAAAAAGAAAAAAATTAAGTCTGTTTGGAATATATGCAGACATTTTGAATATCTTGAAAACTGGTTAATTGGTTGGTTTTACGACATGTCAACCCTTGTTGGGTTATTTAATGCCAAAGACATATTTTGTAAGCAATTACATGATTGCAAGTAACTAACCAAAAATTCCTATCTAATACTAATAATTTATAAGGTTTCAAGTAACTATTCCAATTTAATAATAATTTGTTTGGAGTTACATGGTTTCAGGTATTCCTATCTAATATTCATAATTTGCAAAGAGATCTATATAATAATTAGATGGGACCCAAACAGAATGGACCGGAGAGTAATGGCAATAAATAGGTGACTTCACACCTATATATGCAGACATTTTGAATATCTTGAAAACTGGTTAATTGGTTGGTTTTACGACATGTCAACCCTTGTTGGGTTATTTAATGCCAAAGACACAACTGGAGCCTCACCACAGGATACAGTTTAGTATCATAACTAGGATACTGAATAGAAAACCTTCAACAAAGATCTAACTGTACATGCATGAACAAACACTCTCCGATGTTGTAACTCAGTTAGCTTTGAGACACCACTGAGTGAGCTTGTATATCATTAATAATAACCAAGTACATTCTTCATGCCTTGTGAAGGGCATTTTAGCAAAATATCACATCACTCAGATTTTCTGTCCACTTCTGCGACTTATGGGTTTTCCAAAGCTAAAAAATCATGATTAACATGTTGTGGATGAGATTAGGGAGAATATGCTGAAGCAGCTGGTTGTAATTCCCAATTAGAACTTTGCAAAGTGTTTTGAAAAATGGAAGGATTGCTCGTATAAGTGTGGGAAGTGGTTTAAATGAAAACAAAATTTGGTATCTTAATGGCTCTTTTCAAAGTTATAGATTACATATATAGATTTATAGATTAGCAGTTATTAGAATTTTAACTCTCTAAATAATGAGATTCATTACATATAGCAATTTAGATTTTTTAAAATTGGCAAGTGCTTGGATATGTAAAGAATGTCAATATTTAACTTCTTCAACTTGACTGTAGTATGGTTGGTTTACTGAAAGGCATCCATGCGTGTACATTTAGACAAAGGCAAAAATTACCAGGTTCCTGCAACCAGTGTCACACAGGCATCAGGTTCCAGTTCATCTCACTGATTTAACTGCATCTCATTTGAAGACAGGAACACAACTAGGGGAGATTACCATATTATCATCTAGGAATGCTGACAGCAAAGATTCCTTTGACTCCATCCCTATCAACCATTGCTCTGGGCAAGTCCTCGCTGACGGCATCCAGTATCTGCACAGAGCTGATAAATCCAAGTTTTTGCTGGTCAGCAAACACTGCTGTGTCCATGTGGAGGAGTCCATTGGAAAACACTTATGAGTTCATTCTTACTTTTCTAGCAGAGCCCAGCATGTCTTGCTCATCTTACTTGAATGGTTTGTGAAATGAGAGATAAGTGACTCTATAGCTGCAGTTTTGTTGGGTGCTGCTTCCAGGATTTGTTGAAAACAATATGCAGTATTCTTATGTAGTTCCCATCTAGCTTTTTCTCCAGACATTTTGTAAGAGTCCAAGGGCTGCAACTATACCATGGTACTGATATGGTTACAGTTTGGAAGAAGTTTTATTTTAACAGACACTACACTTTAATCTCAGCCTGAAAGCCAGTAAAGGGAATTATCTATATATAAAAAAAATCATTTGACATATTTCTTTGCATTTACCTGCTTTGTGAATATGATAGTGTACATAATCTAAGGTGTGAGGATTCAGCTTGCATACCTAATTTCATAATCTAACATCTGGAATCAACTTTATGGTATGCATATCAAGTACAGTATGATTTGCTTTTCTGTTGCCTGATGCAGACAGTCTTCTGAGCACTGATCAAAACAGGATTTGTTGATTTTACACTTGGAATGTTCAGAGCAGAAAATTTAGGCCTCCAGCTCTGTTTCTCAGCATGTGCTCTGTATTGAAGCAAAACAGGATGCTATCAGTAGACTTGAAGTTAAGTTAACTTCCTAAAATAAAAGATATTGTTCAACAGAAAACATTTTTCAGTGAAATGACTATTAAGAGAGGTAATTTTCATTTTTTTGTTCACATTAGAAGAATGATATTTTTTCATTGGTAATAAGATATTAATGAAAAAGAGAATTTTGATATTAATGCAAAAGTTATCAACTACTAAGCATAACCACTGACACTTACACAGTAGTAAAGTAGAATCAGAGATTTGATTCAATCAATAGTAACCAGGAATTTACTGCAGTAGCAATTAACAACATTCAACAAAGACTTGAATATCTTCATTAAGAATAAACAACAAATAGTACTAAATTTTAAGCCTGTTCATTAATTGACTTGTAAAGAATGTAATCGACAAGTAGAAATCAAATTCTGGTCAAGGCTGTTTGCACTCACTTCACCTTGATGCCCTTGAGAAAAGCATGAATTTGTAACTTCTCCTCAATGACAAGTAAAATGTTAGGACCATCAGGGCTCTCTAGCTTTAGTGGGCAAACAGTATAGGAGAACAACTGTAAATTCAAACCAGGAACTAGAGTCACTAAGGTATGGATTTAACCAACTCTTTTAATGTGGGCAGGATGTGTCACAAAGTCAGTTTTCAAACAGAGTACAACTGGTTTGAATTCAGTTTTCCTTTTTCTAGACTGTCTTACTAAAGCTAAAGAACCAAGTTTGCCCTTCTATTTTCCTATCAAGATGGGAGAACAAATGAATTTATGCCTTCTCCAAGACTGGTTGCTTAACCAACGCTAAAGAACCCAATCTGTCCAGCAGTAGACTGACACCTTCAACCTAGTTCTAGTAACTCTTGTGATAATACCGGTGCCAGATTGCATTAGTTCTTATGGACAACATCAGTATCATAAAAGAAACTTGCTGTATAGGAAACTACTGATTAATCATATAACTAATGCAGGTCTCCCAAGATGTGGCCACAGCTCAATGGTCTCAAAAGACAAACCAATGCTATCATTATGTATGCATGTGTCCTTCATTAAATTATTTCTATTCAAAGGAAATTAGATCCATTCAATTCTTTTAATAGACAACTTCATTTGATTTCACCTCCTCCTGACTAACAGTTTCTTTGTACGTTTTATTGGTAGTCATTTTCTCAATAAACTTTTCTAAGCTGCTTCCAATATTACTTAGTACAATTAACATTAAAATGATTCCGATAATCATCACAAGTTTCTTTTTTTTATAATTCTATTTTATCAAATTCACAATTTAGAGAGGTAATATAATAGTTCAACATAAATGGACAAAAATTAGATAAAAAACAAAATTTGATTTGGTTTCTTTGTTTAGCTGGTGAGGGAAAAAGGTAATTCATACCTTTTCCAAGGATACAAGTCCAAAATCTATGCTATGGGATCTTTCCTTATCTGGATATTGAAAGTAAATAATACATTTCTATGTAAGTTCTTTGTACATTACCACAGAAATTTTCTTTATTTGAACTATTCTATGTAAGCAC